>JACJUY010003795.1:66890-80660 GCA_014220935.1 Platorchestia sp. MABIK | reverse complement strand
GACGGAGGAAGAGCACAGTGATGGAGGAAGAGCACAGTGATGGAGGAAGAGCACAGTGATGGAGGAAAAGGAGGACAGTGACGGAGGAAGAGCACAGTGATGGAGGAAGAGGAGGACAGTGACGGAAGAAGAGCACAGTGATGGAGGAAGAGCTCAGTGATGGAGGAAGAGGAGGACAGTGACAGAGGTAATTCACAGTGATGGAGGAAGAGCACAGTGATGGAGGAAGAGGCTACTGAGGTTGGCACACAACACAACATAAGCTGCAGGCCGACGCTCCAACAGAGGCCTCGCTGTAAGCTACCAACAAAGCGACCATCTAAAACTTGGCATGCATGTAAAATTTTTCTGGATAATTAAACACAAACGTCGTTTGGCTAATTGGCGAATTTACGTTTATTATAATTCCAAACATTTTTCAACAAATAATTATGTTCATTTATGTATGAATATGATAGTGAATGAGTTCCAATCAAACTGATCTCTAAGGTCATCATGACGCAGACAAGTCACCGAGTAACAGCACACTAACCCATGACTCTAACGGCTTAAATATTTTTAAACTCATCACACTTGTTGAGTGCACGCGCACAGAAGACATGAACATTTTTCCATGAGGCAGGAGAAGAGCACACCTGGCCAAACATGTGTATCTCACTTGTGTCCGTACGCAGCAGCGGCAGCAGGGATTCGTAAGAAAGTATGGTTTTACATCACATTAATTATACGATTGTAACAGAAAAACCTGTCATCCAGATACTTTTTAATTTTTGTTATTTCCTTTGGTCACAATAGCGTGCAATAGTGTGATAAGTCACTGATGAAAGTTAGGGTATATGAATATTACATTTACTGTCCAAAGAAAAATACAAATCAAAATTTAAAATAAATATGTGCATCAGACGGTAAGACAGATTAAGGAACAGTTCACACAAGTAATGTTTAAAATGATACCATCCAAAAATAATATGATATAGTAATAATAATATGATAATAATATGTAATATGCATTACATTTTTTATATTTAAACAACTGAAAATGTGTGATGAGCGACGAGCTTCATAAATTTTCGAATTGCCCGTGCATTTCCTACACCTTCGAATTTCTAGAATAAGTTTGTTCTACTTGTAGACGATGGTGCATTGACTCAAGCGAAAGGTTTTTGCTACTGTACATTTATAATTGGCATTCGAGTTTTCTACAAATTTGACACATCTTCTCCTGTTGCAAATTTTTCAATTGACGTTCACTAGAGTGCGCCGTTGTGCATTTCTGGTATCAGTTTTTCATGAGCACAATTTTTCTCGTCTCTTACTTGGGTGGCATGGGCTCATTGGAAGTTATGTAACAAGGCAATACAGAACGCGTTGCTAAATATAGAACCAGGCAACACAGACCACGTTCGCTACACGAGTCACTGGGAAGGAAGCATTACTTGAGTTTATCACAAAATTTGATGAGAAAAATTTTCAAAGCTAAGTTGTACTGTAAGAAGAAAGCCATGAAGCTCATTAAGATTCAAGATGATGATTATAGAGTTACAAGTTGTTCGAGTTGATGGCGTTGCAAGATGATGAAGTTGATGGAATTATAAAATGATGCAGTTGCTGAAGTTTCAAGAGGCTGGAGTAGATGGCTTCACAGAATGCTGCAGCTGCCGGAGTTTGAAGATGGTGGAGATGATGGCCTCACCTGACGACGGAGCAGATGCCTCAGAGGAAGACAAACCGAGCCACATCAGAGCGCCACTCTCCCAGACCGCCCTTCCAACTTTCCCGTTCTGAGACGACGGACGATCACGGCGATCATGAGAATGAGAATTCCTGTTGGAATATTCGCAGACTATCAAGAGCGACAAATACCCGTAATTTGCGCGCCCTTTGGCTGAATGGGTTGGTACTTGGCTTGCATGGAGCAGGATCGGCTTGGCGGCTGCTGCTGCGAAAGAAGGAATCAAACTCCGTAAGACAAAGAACTGAACGCATTTGCGGAAGGCGAAATCTATTACGCTCCGCGCGGAGGCACCACTGGTGCGATCGGAATGATTTAATGTAATTTGCTGTTGCTCTTGTGAAATAAATTAACTTATAACATAAAGAACAATTGAGTTTGCAAAGTAACACTGCCTGAGTGTGTGAAACAGAGTGGAAACGTTAGTAAGTATTTAAAATGGATCTTAACTGCATTCAATTGTACAAAATCGCGAGCAACTGAGCAATGTCGTAAAACTGCTCAACTGCGTGAAACAAAGGTATCTCTAGTAGTGCTTGCACAGCAATAAGACACTACACAACTGTGAGACACTGCAAAGTATAAAATGGTACGCAATACATCTGGCTGAGTGGACGCAAATCGTGGGGTGTGGGGTATAGAAAAGCAGCGTTCACACCCCGCGATTATGAAACTTTTCCTTTAACTCTCATGTGCTCACAATGTAGTTCATGTGTTTACTATAATTGATGTATTCACAGCAAGATTCATGGGATCACGATATGGTATATGTATATCTCTAGAGTTAAATTCATTTTTTCACAACATGTTGTAAGTTTCAAGATGAATTTCTAAGTTTAAAATTGTAAGTGACTAAATCCACATGCAGTTTTCGGTAATGTTCTCCATTTTACGTAGGTCCCATACCTGAAGTATGTTCTGCTTGTTTAGATCTTTGCTGCTGGTTGGTGCGGCTGGCATAGGTTATTATCCAAGCTGAGTTAGTTATTGTTAAGTTGGTAGTCATATCATTATTTTCTACTATCGCTGTTGCCTTAGTCTGGTCAGATGTCTAAGCCTAATTGATCGTATGGTTTGTTAGTCTTGCTGCGTGCACCGTAAATTGATCAACTTTAGCTTCGTTCCGGTTCCCAATCACGTGGTCAAATACCGTCAGGTCACCTGAGCTCCTGATATGCCTTCGGGACCTGTATCTTTTGTGCTCACTTTGCTTCGTTGAGTTTTTATACCTTTTCTGCTATTTGTTCTTTGTCTTTTCTCCTTCCTCCTGCTTAACGGGTACGCCGAGTATCCCACACAGGATACGCCGAGTATCCCACACAGGATACACCGAGTATCCCACACAGGATACACCGAGTATCCCACACAGGATACACCGAGTATCCCACACAGGATACGCCGAGTATCCCACACAGGATACACCGAGTATCCCACACAGGATACACCGAGTATCCCACACAGGATACACCGAGTATCCCACACAGAATACACCGAGTATCCCACACAGAGTACACCGAGTATCCCACACAGGATACACCGAGTATCCCACACAGGATACACCGAGTATCCCACACAGAATACACCGAGTATCCCACACAGGATACACCGAGTATCCCACACAGAATACACCGAGTATCCCACACAAGATACGCCGAGTATCTCACACAGGATACGCCGAGTATCCCACACAGGATACACCGAGTATCCCACACAGGATACACCGAGTATCCCACACAGGATACGCCGAGTATCCTTTGTGGGAACACACTTTGTGCTTAGATTCCATGTTTTCTTTAGTCCAAAGGGAATGAAAATTAAATGATCCTTCCTATTTTACTCATGAAAATATTTTTGTTATGCATACAGCGCTGTAAACTCCTGTAAATACTATACCACTCATGTGATCACAAGCAGCGAACATATAGAACTTGTGGCTGCAGGGATGCAGTTGAGAGTGCATAATGATAGCGACGCAGTGTTTTCCTCGTGTAACAGCTCAACTAATTTAAATAATTTAAACAATTTATTTACCACGAGCGATACAGAAGTAGGTTATTTCTTGTGTCTAGTACAATGGTCAAATTCGAGTATAGCTGCCTATGGGCCCGAATAAGTTCAGTGACTTCAAGGGCATCCTACCACCAACGCTATTTTAAGGTGTACAATTATGTTTAACCTAATTCGCTTAACCTAGTTGCTCACTAGACTGATCAATGAATTAGTTCACTCGAGGTTCGCTGCTCAATTTTACGAAATAGTTTATATCGGCTGGATCTTAACTGCATATTCTAGAAGCGACTTGAGAACAGACTGAAGATCATTGACATTGACCATGGCAAATTACCCTATCAGGATGCGTCATTTAGGAGAAAAGATTTGACTTGTTTATCTTACAATATTAATATTCCGATAGGAAAAAGAATTCAACATTCTGTTTGCAAGCTGTGTTAGAATTTCTTTTCCGGATCTCCGCAGGGATTGAGTTCCAAGCCTTATTTCCAGTGAAGAAAATACTCTTGTTTCGACCGAGCTTTTGAATGATAAGGAAGCATGAAGTTTTTTCAATTTCGAGTAAATGGTTGTGATGACCAGTTTGTGCAGTTAATAATTGTTTGAGGTCTTTGTCGCCATCATTAATCATTGTTTTACACATGAAATTACACACAGAGAGTTTGTAGAGACCTAAAAGTTTAAGGTGTTTTTTAACTTATGAATGAATCATCTGTGTGAGCATTATATTCTAGTTTCTTGATTGCTCAAAGGTTTTTTTTTGTAGAGTAAAGAGTACATTGATTGTATTTTTGCCAATTGCGTGCAATACTTCTATTCCATATTGTAAGTATGGCGAAATGAGCGTTAGGTAAAGTATCTGCAAAGCTTCTTCAGGTAATACATTTTTCATTTTTTGGAGGATTCCAATGGATTTTGATATCTTAGCAAGGAGCAATGAGCAATGTGTTCTATGAAAGTCAGATGTTTATCGGTTAGAATGCCCAGGAACTTACATGAGTTGGTTTCTTCGATTTCACCTTTGCCAATTTAATGAGTGGAAGAGATATATTTCTCTTATTTGAGAATATAATCTATTTTGTCTTATCGATATTAAAGCTTATTTTATTAGCTTTAAGCCGTATTGAAACGTTTTGGAACTCGTTATTTATACTCTCCGCAATTATATAGAATGTGATTTTGATTAGGAAGGACAGTAAAAAGCATGATGTCATCGGCAAAAAGTAGGATTTTAAAAAATGATGTAGATTTAACGATATCGTTGACAAAGATTAAAAATAGGAGAGTCCCAAGGACAGACCCTTGTGAAACTCCATGGCTAATTGTCTGTAGTTCCGATTGTGCATCGCCTATGACAACGTATTGCTTCCGATTTGTTAGGTATGAACAGAACTAGTCATTAGCAACTCCTCTAATGACCTACCAGTGGAGTTTTGGGAGTAATATGTTACTGTTACACAATCGAATGCAAAAATCAAGAAAAACTGAGAACACAAGCTCTCCTTCGTCTATACTAAAATGTGGGTATTATAAATGATTTAATACAGCCTGTGTTGATGATATTTTAGAGCGAAAACCCAATTATCTTTCATAGAGGAATGATTTTTGTACAATGTAAGAAAACTTTTTTCAAATATTTTGTTAATAATTGGTAGCCCAGAGGCAGGTCTATAATTGTTTACTCAAGTTTTTCCACCAATTTTAAAAAAAGAGGTTACTCTAGCAACTTTCTGAGAGTTCGGGAAAATTCTTAGGAAGAGCGACTGATTAATAACATTGGACATGAATGGGGCTTTAATATCAGCTATAACTTCAAGGACTTTAGTCGAGAACGTTTTTAATCCACTTGATTTATTTTCAAGTTGTTCATGCACCCAGTTACATCGAAGAGTTGGTAGGCGTGAAGAAAAAAACAGTTGTGTTGACGAAAATGATCCATATATATTCCAAGTGATCAATAGGTTCACTGGGAATATCATCAGCTATATTTTTTCTTACGTGTACGAAGAAAAGATTAGCAACATCTTTTTTCTCGTGAAATTTTACATTATCTTGAACAACAGGCAAAATCGTTTACTTTCCTGCATTTTTCGGTTTATAGCAAGAATTAAGCCGGGCCAGGTTTTTTAACATCAGTTTTAAATTGAGTGAATTTGAGTGTAAACAGTTTTTTCTCGATGTCCTTCTCTGATTTCTCACATACATAGTTTCTGAGTCTGTAAAACATTTCCCTAGATTTTCGTTCTTCGTAAAGAAAAGCTAAGTGCGCTTGACGATTCTTCATACAGGGTGTTGGTAGAACTCATAGTACAAACTTCGGCTACTAGTAGAAAATACAAATTTAAACACTTTTTCATCAGTGAAAAAATATCGAAAAACGCTTAGTTTTTTAATTATTGGGCTTAGCAGTTTTTAATGCTGAGCTTCAAGAACTCACGGCGATCCTAGTTAACCACATGCACTAATGTTCAATAATAACACACGAGGGTAATGAAAAACGCTAAATAACATGAGGTACTTTAATAAATAATAGAAAGTAACGCATCAAAGTAGGTGTTCATAATTTCGACCATTAACATCGATACACGCACGACACCTTTGTCGAAGCGAGTTGCGTGCGTTGCCAAACATTCCTGGGTTGTCAGCGAAATCTCCAGCAGCGACTGCAATTCGAGCGACAAGGTCTTCTTCCGACTCCACAGGTGTCGCATAAATCAGAGATTTCAAGTGTCCCCATAAGAAAAAATCTAACGGAGTCAAATCATGTGATCTTGGTCGCCAGGACACAGCACCACCACGACCAATCCATCGATTTGGAAATTGTTGGTCAAGAAACCGTCGCACATTTAGAGCATAATGTGCCGGAGCTCCATCGTGTTGAAACCAAAGTCGTCTACAAATACCTAATGGCACATTTTCCAATAAACCAGGAAGGACTTCTTCAAGAAAGATTTTGTACACATCTCCAGTAAGACGCTCTGGCAGAATGTATGGACTAATGAGTTGATTGTGCACGATACCTGCCCAAACATTGACAGTGTAGCGATGTTGGTGATGATGTTCATGGATGACATGAGGGTTGTTCTGCTGCCATGAGTGAAAGTTATGATAATCAAAAATTCCATCTCGGCTGAAGGTTGCTTCATCCGTAAACAACACACACTCTGCAAAATTGGCATCTTCTACCCCCCGATCTAAAAACCACTGCGCGAATCGCCCACAATGACCATAATCAACGGGAAGGAGACCCTGGGCTCTCTGGAAGTGATACGGATGATAATTATTCCGGTTCAATACATGCCACACTGTACTATGGTCACGAATACCCAAAGATGCTGCTGCGGCACGGGTGCTCGTACGCGGGTTTCTACGGAAATGTTCCGACACTTCTTGCTCTCGATGATAATTTATTGGGCGACAAACGTCTACTCTGTTTACACTAAATCTGCTGGTTTCCGTCAATCTTCGGTGCAATGAAGTGAATAATCGATGATCAGGGACTTTTCTATTAGGGCAACGTTCGGGATAGATTCTCGCGGCACGTCTTGCATTACCATTAGCAGCACCAAAAGTGAAATGCATGTCTGCCATTTGTGCATTTGTAAGGCGATACATCTTACCACTTCAGTGCCACGGTGCTAACTGACAAAAGATACACTTACGCTTCTCACCAGGGGTCGCTAACGTTGACTAGGAATGTCTAGAAATTTCCTGAATCTGTGAATTAATGTTTTAAACTGTAAATAAAACATGTTCGATTCTGCCAACACTTGTTCATTCTAATTCCCCATATTGCCCTTATTCCTGTCTGTTGCGAAATCGCTGTTGTGTTCTTGTAGCGTAACATTAAAAATTTCTAAGCCCAAAAATTAAAAACTAAGCGTTTTTCGATATTTTTTCACTGATGAAAAAGTGTTTAAATTTGTATTTTCTACTAGTAGCGAAGTTTGTACCAAAACTTCCACCAACACCCTGTATATTAATAACTATTTCTTCAGTAATTCAGGGCTTTTGTTCATTTTTCGGTGTAATTGTACAAGTGATGCTCGGACACCATTTGTTGTATGCAGTCGTTATAATTTCAGTCAAGATAAGTATTGCTTCATCAATGATCGTTGCATTATTGTTCTGTTGAGAGATCTGCAATGTTGCCATTAGTTCTTATAGAACTGTGCCCATTGCTCCCAAATTAGATTCATTGACGCAACGATATGAGTGAGTTTCAGCATGTGGCTTGGTGCAAATATCAGACATTTTTCTTTATAAGAAAGTTCGGAAAATGATTTGATATGTAGGAAGTAATTATTCCAGTAAGAAAATCAGTTGGATCTGTCATGAATACATTATCGGGTAGCGTAGCAGATTCTGATGAGATATGTGTAGGCTTCGTAATAATTGGAAGAAAAGATTTAGACTGAAAAACATTTATGAAATTTGAGATTTGTTGGCAGCTTTCATGTTTCAAATGGTCATAATTGAAGTCACCGCAGAGTATTACGATAATTACTGCACAGATTAATATGACGTATGTCATTGTATTAAGACTTGTTAAACTGCGACATAATACGATGGAGCTCATTCAGGAGAGATACCGGACAGGCTGTTGGAGGCCTATCCACAAATAATTTTCTCAATAATAAGATAAACTATGTAAATATGCGATGAAGAGTTTTGTCATATCAATCTAGGGCGCCAACCCGGCTCAGCCAGACAGACATACGGGTCAAGAAGTGCTAAAGTAAAATTTCATAATTTAAAATTAAATCAACACTTTTTTCTTTTTCTAAATTTTCTGTTCCTATACGCTGAGTTTCTCGCGTGGAAACACACCTTGTGCTTAGATTTCATTTTTTCCTCAATCCAAATTAAATGAAAAGTAAATGATCCCTCTTTTCTCTGTGAAAACATTTATGAAAACTACCCACTGAAGGCAAGGGGAATTTAGCGTTCAGCAACTATGAGACTTTCCCAGTGTTAAATAATTGTTCAAGCTCCGGTGAAATTCCCCCGCACTTGTCATCCTCCAGTAATTCGTCTCTTTCTTATTCGGGGCGTAATTCGAGATTACAGTGCACTGCAACGTGTGAAGTATCGAAGGTCTTTTTTTTGCTTAGTACACAAATTTTACCTTAGAAAATAACTGGGGAGTATCATTATTTAATTATTATTATAAGGCAACATTCATAGGCTTTCTAATATAACTTCATTTAATTTTCGACTTCCTCACTAAATTTTGAGCAATCGGAGCTCAAAAGTTTGTAGCCACCATACCAGGAGCGTTAGTATGGAGCAACTCGTTTGCGCGTTGATATCGCTTTAATTCCTGCGAGAAATTCCCACAGCATCAAAGGAGTGGGAACAGAGGCGCAAGAGACGCGGAAATCCCGCGATGTCTCGCAGCGAAGATCACGAAGTTGGGAGTCGGTGAGACTCCAGGGCGCCTGGGAAGCCCTCCGTCTACTTTCCAGGGCGAGCTGGTGACAAAGGATGACCCTCTCGAGGGGGTGACCCTGACCCCTTCTTGAAGACGCATCGCGCACTGTCACGAGTGGGAACGACATCAAAAGAACCAAAAAATCAGAGCACATCCACTTACACAAGGCGCTGTTTGGCAGATTCGTGAATTTAAAATTACTTGGACGTTTATTTGTGTTTTTATTATTAGCTTCAATTATTAATGTAAGAATGACTCTGAAAATTAGGTGAAAAATTGCATTAATTACTTTTAGGTCGAGGAACGCTGTGAAGAATTCAAGAAGGGAAATAACACAGAAGTTAAATGCATGCGGAAAGTAGCGTATCAGTGACATATTTCAGCTCAACAGCATGATGTTACGATATCGAAATATCGTCAACGTAATTGACAGACCCATGAAGAACTTTTTGTTAGGAAATCATTTAACTTCTTTAGCGATTGGAGAAATTATCCTAAGATGTTTCGTTTGCTTTTAAAACTTCTTGTTTTTATTGCTGTTTGAGACATGCTAACAATTTTACCCCTCGTACTCTCTCTTTAGTTTATTATATATTTTGTTTCTTTCTGGTAGCTAACGCTTTGAAAAAACTTTTTTTATCGAGCAGGGGGAAATTTTTTTTAATTTATGTTCTTTAAGAATCATCATTTTATGTTGACATTTTTCAGAGGACTTCTTTTCACATAGAGATTCTGCCGGAGGATGTTGCAGGTGTGATGCTTGTTACAGATCCGAGGTGAACCACTACACAAATATCAGTGCGCCACTGACTTCACCTGGTGGTTGTCAGAGAATCAACACCACAAACCCAAGCGATAAACGATGATGTAGGAAAAGACATTTTTACCGGTGAAGGTGTGCGTGTTGCACACACACACACACTCACACACACACACGGTCGTGTGTATCAGTTTGAATGGGCCACCTGTTCAGGTAAACTTTTCAAGTGACTTGTTTTGATGATCTGTTCACATGAGCTGATTTGGTGACCTGTTGAGATGACCTGTTTGAGTGGGCAATTCAGATGATTTGATTTAGTGACCTGTTCAGTCGACCTGTTGAGGTGACCTGTTGAGGTGGTCTGTTCAGGTGCTCGCCTAATTTACTCAGTTAACTCAACAGTGCGAAGACCACAAGAGGTGACCTGCACAGGTGGCCCGTACGGATGACTAGTGCATCATCATAGCGGCAGTATCTGATGCGACAAAATATTCATGAGACCAGTCACGGAGACCTGCACGAGGCTGGCGCTTGAACATACGTATACTTCTATATGTCATGCACAAATATACTAGCATTTTTAGGCACACGGACAGTTAAAAATGACTGCATCTGAGAATGTTCGATTGAGCACGCTTGTTAATTAGGCTGATAATTCTGTAAGGTTGCTTTACATTTCGCGTATTTTAACAACTGAAGGTGAGGGATGAGAGTGTGTGTGGGAGAGACGAGCTTCACAAATTGTCGAATTCTCCTTGCATTTCCTACATCCTCGAGTATCTGGACTATGTTTGTTCCTCATGTGGACGATGATGTGGTGACGTAAGTAAAGGCTTTTACCATTGTACATCGGTAAGTGGCATTAATATTTATCACTGCATCGAGGTTTCCAAAAGTGCTATGGAAAAGTGAACGGAAATGGATTTCCCATGGTACAGGTCTCAAGTTTGAAGAGCAAATTTGTCTTTCTTTTAAGGGAAAATGTGAATTGAACCTCTACTTTTGAGATTCTGAGAGGATAACGATGAAGTGAATCTTTTTTGAGAGGAAAAAGGCCAATTGCACTTTTCTTTTAAACTGAAAAGTTGACCTTCTTCGAAATTAAAAGTTACAAAAACTGTTATTTCGCTGGGGAAATGAAGGAGAAAGGAAATAAATTTCCGCCTCCAATTACAGGCGGAAAAGTGGAAGTTTCTTTCGAGGCCGCGCTTTGATCTGAGAATTCAATCGGCCTCTTGCTGCATGCAAGCCTGCAGGAGCTTTGCGATTTCACCTTTGCGTTTTCTTCAGATGGATTTGAAGGCTATCAGCGTGAACGATCGTCAAGGTATCGTAATCAGCTCTAAGAGAAATAAGGATAAGGAATGGTAATGAGCTCTTTGAAGGAATGCTAATTCGCTTAACAAAAATCTTTCATGCCGCCATAATGTGAGCAGAAAATTTTCGTAATTCGTTATTGGGTGAGCATATCAACCCTAATTGACGCACGCCAATATTTATGCATTTCTATTTGCGTGTGTATAAAATTAGTTTTACATTGCTGCACAGTCCTCCTTTTCAGTTTGTATAAACGACGTTTCTTTTACTTGTAATCTTTTAACAGCGGTTTTTAACATACAACGTTATGCAGTCGTAAAGCTCTGCTGTAAATGTTAGTGTAGACTGATCGTCTTTGTAAAAGTTATTTTCCAACGTTTCCCCATCTCACAAGTCTTTTGATGTGTTTTCAATCTTCCAGGAAATTAAGCGCAAGAAGGCAATTTTTATTGAACCATTGAGACTGATATTAAACGTATAACCTAGTAGCGTAGGTTTGAGATTTTTGAAACCGACAGTTTTTCATACACTGGGTTACACCAGTGCTTAAAAATTTATTTATGCGTAAATGATTTCTTTTATTTTTAGACGTACGTGCAATACGAAACATTTTAGTGATGTTTTGATTTTCAAAAATGAAACATAGTATTGCGAGCGCTTGGGGTTTTAAAATTCGACATACAACGAGCGTGTTTTCCCTGATTAACGCAGCTTACTAACTTCATTTAATTACGTGCGCTTCAGAAAAACGAACATCGGCTTGCGCGTGCGAGTGTTTGTTAAAATGTTTGGTTTATAATTGATGAGCGGTTGATCTTTTGTCAACACTCGCAATCACGGCGACCTGCACAACAGCGTGGCAATTCAGCGCTCAAATTTTATTATCATAAAGTAAAAAAGTTCAAAAATTTTCACCAGTCCAAACAGCGTGCAGTAAACCCAACTCAACTTGATAGAATTTACTGTACTGGCTCACAGCTACAACGACGTCAATTATGGGAAATATTACCCTAAAGCATCAGGAGAAAAAGATCAAAATGATTTTTTTATTACAAATCAAAACTGAAAGGTTTGCGAACAAATGGACAACACGAGTTCTAGCGCCGAAGTGCACTTACGATCAGACGCAAGACTCTGTGAGGACAGTGGCGCGCCACTCAAGCTAACTGCCTCCCTGACCACGTGTGTTGACTAATTTACTGTACTGCCTGACTTGCACTGGCTGATGGCACCGCAAAGACTGCGATCCCCCTAAGAAAGAGGGAGGGGGGGTTAAAAGGAAGTGGGTCATCAGAGGGGGTCACCAAATCCCCCCATCGGCACCGGCCGACCGATTTCCCTTTCAAAAACTTGTTTTTTACGATGAATTCCTCTTCCACCCAAACCGGCATCTGTGTCGCCGTTACGGGGGGAGGAATATGCAGGGTGGGCAGGAAATGTCATGCCTGGGAGAGTAAATACTATCCAAAACAGGGAAGGAATTTTCAAGATAGGGATGGAATATCCAAGATAGGGAGGGAATATCCAAAAAAGGGAGGGAATATCTAAGATAGGGAGGGAATATCCAAGAAAGGGAGGGAATATCCAAGATAGGGAGGGAATATCCAGGATAGGGAGTTAATATGCAAGGTGTGCAGGGAATATCCAAATGGAATATCCTCGCTAGAGGATGGAACATGAGCTTGCTATGAAATAATTGAAACTTAGCGATGGTAAATTAGGAGACAGAAATATGATTTTATATACAATTGGAGATTATGAATTTATAAACAGAATAGTGGTGTAGTGAGTCGATGACAGCAACGACGTCTGGCTCAGAGATGTATTGGAAGCGGGATGAATGTGGTGAACTGGGTGAATGTGGGAGCAGGATGAATGGGGTGAACTGGGTGAAAGTGGGAGACGGGATGAACGTATGAATCAGATGAATTTGGTACGTGTAATGAATGTTGCAGGCGTATGAACATGGCAGTAAATGTTGCAGGCGTATGAACATGGCAGTAAATGTTGTAGGCGTATGAACATATCAGTAAATGTTGTAGGCGCATGAAGGGGGCAGTAAATGTTGTAGGCGTATGAACATGCAGTAAATGTTGTAGGCGTATGAACATGAAAGCAAATGTTGTAGGCGTATGAACATGCAGTAAATGTTGTAGGCGTATGAACATGCAGTAAATGTTGTAGGCGTATGAACATGCAGTAAAGGTTGTAGGCGTATGAACATGCAGTAAATGTTGTAGACGTATGAACATGGCAGTAAATGTTGTAGGCGTATGAACATATCAGTAAATGTTGTAGGTGCATGAAGAAGGCAGTAAATGTTGTAGACGTATGAACATGGCAGTAAATGCTGTAGGCGTATGAACATGACAGTAAATGTTGTAGGCGTATGAACATGGCAGTAAATGCTGTAGGCGTATGAACACGACAGCAAATGTTGTAGGCGTATGAACACAACAGTAAATGTTGTAGGCGTATGAACATGGCAGTAAATGTAGTAGTCGTATGAACATAACA
>JACJUY010003795.1:0-59021 GCA_014220935.1 Platorchestia sp. MABIK | reverse complement strand
TAGTTTTTTCTACTTGTTTTCAGGTTGATAATGACCCTGGAGGTCGAAACGTTCAGAAAATTTTTATTCAATGACTTTCCTAAATAAATAATGAGATTTAAGACGTGTATCTTGGCACTTTTATTTATAATTTGAATGGTTTAATTATGCTTTAACTGCCGCGTAGGTGTTGCTGTAATTTATTTTTTGACGCGTGGAAATTTAGCGGATGTAGTGAGTTGATTAAAATTCCATTCTTGTACAGTATATGTGTATTGTTTAGGGTTGAATTAAGTAGAGCGTTTTGTTTGTTAAAAGCCTGCTGTGTACATAGAATTAAGAACTATAGTAGAGATAAGTGAGTAGACTTCTGGGGGAGTGGTCTGCGGACACTTGGTCGCTGTCACTGGTGCGGAGGGGCTGATGCCTGGGTAAGTGTGGCCGTGTTAGGTGGAATAATAGAAGTCTTATTGGAGACAAATATATTGTAACCTTGTAAACTCCGTAGGCATTAATTCGTGCATTGTATCTCCTGTCTCAGGATTTGCTACGCCCCGTTCCGACCGCCCCTATCCGCTCTTGCTCTAGCTATAGTTTTGAATTAATTTCTGCGGACAATTTCTTAACACGGAAATTCAGCAGACAATTTCTTGACGCGCGAAAATTCAGCGGACAATGCTTCACTAAGCTTTTCCCATTCAGTAAACGCGGGTGATGAATTTACGTTGACTTCAATTAGAATTACAGTAGTTTTGAAGGCGACAAAGCTCCACAAGTTTTGCTGTGCCATCATTTATATACCTACTTTCTATCGAGGTAAAAAATCAGGAAACAATTCCACATAAAATCCAAAAAAGTCTTGTTAAGCCCGACCTCTGAAAAACGAACTAACAATTTAAATTAACTAGTCCCTCTGATGCACTTTAGATGTTCTATCGCAGTTAACTAGATAGATTACTCCTTTATAGTGAAGAGAAGGGAGATATTATTGGTACATCCAGTAATATCTAATAATTTACCCTATTCTTTCAAACTGAATATTCGCATAATTTTTTCGGTTTTCTAAAGTTTTCAAACACATAAAAAGACCATGAAACTTAATTTTTAGAAGGATAGATAAGGTTTAAAACAGCATGAGAATTTGCTTATAATTGATATATCTACATTTTTTTCGTAGTTTTAAAAACAGTTTTCAAAGTTCGAATTTAGGTGATTATCAAAAATTCTCACTTGACTTCATGAGTGATGCATACTTTAATATTCAATCGGTACGGTAATCCAAAAGAAAATATTAAGTAGAGTAATAATTAATGTCATTCATACATCACTGATATAATAAAATACGAAGGTACTCAGAGTTAACGTATGGTAAAAAATAGGTGATTTTTCAACATCGGAAAATAGGCAAGGTAGTATTTCAAAAAAGGACGTTATCGTTAAATCTACATCGTAATCTTGAAAAAATTACATTATTAGACACGAGAAAGAGCTTAAGAAAAAGAGTACAAGGATATCAAAATTGTCATGAAGAACCGCACGAAAACTACACCACGACGCTTAAACGAACCATAGACATTGTTGAAGGACACCATCAAAAAACTTGAATGCTCGTGGCGTCGCTGATAAATATTTAAAACTAAATGAAAATCGACCACGACGGACACCTCTTCATAAGGCGTTTGTGACTGCTGCTGGCACAAATTTAGTCTGACCTTTCTTAGACTAATCAAATTACTTGTGGGGCGAGATTGTCGTGTGATGGAATAAAATTATGCTTTTTTCACCCTAGTCTTGCGAAATAGATTTAGTTTTCGAAAGGCGATGCTTTCTGCCAATGAATGCAGCACTTAGAGGCCTTAACACTTTGGGCTTGTAGTTCTATTGATCGGAAACCCTACTTCTACTACTATTAATATAATGATGATGTGAAAAATATATAAATAAATATGTTAATTGAAAACTGAAAGCTCTCGGTGGAAAAATCTTGAGCTAGGTCTACTATTTATCATCCACTAAACTGATTCAGAACACAGGAGCGACTTCCAGGGGCTGCTGGGAGTTAAAAGCAAAACTACAGTTATTGCATGGCCCTTGGAGGGTCCTGACTTGAATACTATTGGAAATCCATGGCGATCTTTGAAAGTCCGAATGACTGGACACGCTCCAAAAATATTCAGGAATCAGGATTTGTAAGTGATGAGGGAGGGAGGACTATCTCCGGAGAAAATTATTCAGATCTCTTGAAAATTTTAGAAAAAAGTTTTTTTTCAAAGTTATCAAAATAACCAGTAATATGTGATTCAATTTGTGAATTAGAATATGTTAAAGGTCAATATTCTAATTTTGTTTGATTTTTCAACTTTGCCAATAATAAAGATGGTCTGTGTTTTGTTGCTTCCATCGATGTTAGTTAAATGCGATTTATTATGAAAATAAAATTTTATACTTGCTTTCATGAGCTTCATTTCGAGCAATAATTTGGCATCATGCATGTTTCAAGTTGTTTGAAACAAGTAAATGCAAAAAATATATTTAATAACAACGTCTTGATGCAAAAATTTATGGTTAACCCTAAATTCAAGAAACACTTAAGCATTAGAATTATTTAAGCAATACAAGCAAATGTCACCTATGTAAAAATGTCGCTGTAAAACGAGCTCGGTCATTACTCCGCAGAAAAGTCTGGACTGTGAAAAGAATTTTGTTTGAACGAGCTCGACAAGAAAAGTCAGGAAGCTTCTTATAGAATAACCCACACAAAGAACACCTTAACTAACACATCTCAACTTTGTTGTATCGATCTTTTCTCTCTTCTTCTTTCTCTATGAAAATCAAAACTTAATGCTAATCCGCAATGCCATTCAGAAAGATTTTAACACATTATTGCTCGTATGATTATTGTAAAGAGTTTAGGTAGCTTAAACTACTGTCATTAGAACATGATTTTGAAGCTGCAAATATTGTTAATGTTTATTGACAGTTTTAGATACTCCTTTTCAAGGTTTGGATATTTTGATCTCTTGTGAATTCAATGTTGCTTCGTTTAAAACGTGTGGCACGTCGTGTATGCATTTTCTGGTGTTTATCCATAGAAGACGAAACTTCGAAAGGAGTGGGGTTATCGGTTTACCCTCATCACAAAGACCAGACACAGTGAAAAAAAGGATTTGTCATCCTTGCCACAAAACTGACCCGGAAGAGCATGTTACCGATAATAATGAAGAATCAAGGCATTCGATTTTTGTTGCCTACTTTAAAATGAATGACTTGATAATGGAATTTCTTTTTCAAATTTAGCATTCGAAACACAAGGAAAGAAATACGGCAAACAGAATGTTCAAAACTGAATAGAATCGTACACAAAAAGAGAATATATAAGTCCAATCGCTTTTTGGAAGTTAATTTTTTGTTCCCGGCTTACGCCTTCTTGGTTATGGAGAGCGCTGTAGTAAAACGGGAAGTCATTTCTGGCGTTGGTAATAATGAAACACAAATATATAACTAGCTGAATTACCCGTTAGCTGCAGAAAAAATTGCTGAATGTTTTTTCTGCAACAATATTTTTTATTAAATCCCCGCGTGTCATTCTTTATGAAATTAAATATCTATGACAAATTATGAACACAAATCAATGTCTAATGCAGTAAGGGAAGAATCACAAAATTGACGGATTGCAGCAATAAAACCAAGCTAAGCGCCTGTCGGAATGGAATCAACGACGGAAATTATTATGCTGAAAAGAATGCGCTGTTGAATTATAACCCGCATTAATTTGGAAAACTGAAAAAACTTTGTTGAATGAACATTTACGAGAAAAATGAATAATTTTCCAAATGTATAAGTAATGCAGACTTCCGGAATGCTCTACTGGACTCATCGATTAAGTAAAATTAAACTCACACGTTGAATTGTAGCTGGAGCTCCGGAAAATGTGTGTTTATCAAAATGTTCAATTTGGTGTTATTTCAATAATGACGCTCATGCGAAATCATGCATCGGTGTTGAAAGCTGGGGCGAAGCTGAGAATGATCTAAATAATTTCTTGAGTACTTAGGGGAGTAATTTTCGAAGCTTACATTAGCTGAGAAAAATCGATTTAAATTCATTTCTCTATTGATTTAATGTTTTGTTGTACTGCACATCTTTATTTGTTGTCCTATTCGACTCGTTCAGTGAAAAGTAAACAGCGTTTCTGCATAAAATCAAGCTTAAAAAACGCTAAGAACTGGATGACGGGTTTGCATTTTAAATGTCTTATGAAGCATATTTAGGGGTCATGGATGATGACACACATCAGTGAGCCGCGAATGACGCATTTTGAGCAAGTCTACGGTGTCTCATATCAACGTTTCACTCACTCAGAACATAAATTATCTTAAGGACTGAGTTTTCGAAATCAAAACAGAATCAGAAATCACGCTGCAAATTCTGATAAGAAAGTTATTATACCCATAAATTTAAAATGGGGTACACTTCTTAACAATGACTTGTTTTGATTTGAAACGCAATAATTTGATGTAGTGTTTCCTCATGGTCTCGTAAAGACATAGTCATGAGCAGCCCACACAAATGTATTACAATTTCTGTGAATGTTGCACCGAAATGTGTCAAAACTTCTCTTAGTGGAATTTTGAAACAGAACTGGGAGCAGATGACATACACAACAGTGACTAACGATTGCATCGTGTTGATGTTTTCTTTATATTCGTGATGGATTGGCAGAAAGTGTCTCTCAATAAGGTTTTATCAAATATAATTTTTCTACGTTTGATTACTGGAGTTTTGTACTTATGTTTAGATAAAGTAGTTTATGAATGCAATAAGACTTCATAGTTAAGATGAAATCCGATAATTCTTATAAATTAACGAATTGTTTCGTCATATCTCGAGGTTAAAATAAATGGAATACAGCGTCATCGATGTGCTAATCTACACAATATTATTGTCTGTTCTTACTCACCATCATTCGTTTTTTTGCTTCATTAATCGATGAATCGTTAGAAAAACTGACGTTGATGAAGCAATTAATTTAGCAATTAGAGTTTTTCGATCAATTTTAATTATGAAATAATTTCTGGATGCGCCATTGACACCCTCGCTTGAAGCGGCGGCACGGAATCTTCGTCACAACGTGTCTGCTTCTGGTGACAGAGATGCTCTTGCCTGTTCAACTGTGCATCTCATGTGTGCAATGGAATGTTGTAGAAAGAGGGCGCTCAATTTTATTTCATTTTCGCTATTGCAACACTAAACCAAACCAAGGATACCCTGGAACACTCTCCCATATCTCTCTCTTTGTGCTTATAAAATTTTAGGAGAATTTTTATTAAAGGGAATACAGACATCCTTTACATCCCAGACGTAAAGTTTTTTGTCTGTGGAAACTAAGTTCGAAAATTTGCAACATAATATGCATTTTCGAATTTTTAAAGGCAAAAGATGTTATTGATACAAATATCAATTTGAAATTAACCAATAGAAGTTTTAAAAATCGAATCATTCATTATTTTGTTACCTACGTACACTGTTTTCATCTGGAAAAAATTGTCTTACAAGGTCATCAACGTTTTTTTTACATCATGTTTTCACCGGCAATTTATTATTTATTGATTAAATTACTGGTCACGATTTGAAAGATATATGAGTCATGAAAACCTCATGAACTGAGCTCAGGCTGCTGGGATATTTTGTGCTATTATGAAGAAATAGAGTACATGCACGTTGCAGGTTCTTAAAGATTTAATCATTTTACAATGTTAAAAACCGTGTAGGCATGTGAGTTTTTCGGTTAGTTGCTCGACAATTTAGTTTGTTAGTAATCCGAGTATTTTGCCATGGTAGTCACACAAACTAAACAAAACATTTTGCTCTTGGAGCGCAATTATAAATGCTAAATCAAAACGTATGCTACAAGATCAAGCCGTTTTAGTAAAAAAACATTTCATTGCTTCTCAGCATTGTTGGTCGTACGTAACCGACATGGCATCCAAGAGGCTCAAAAATTTTAGTCTTTTCGTAAAATGAACCCAGACCGGAATCTCGGCCATGATTCCATTAGCAAGCAATTACCTAATCACGGAGAACGAGGCCCCTACATTTACGGTGCGCTGTAAGAGACGCTAATTTCATTAACTTTTCCCCGAAGCGGCCGCTAGACCATAGCTCTGGCCTCGAGCTTCAAGTTTGTGTGCGTGCGTCTTTTTCGTGCTTCAAAAAATGAATCGCGGGTGAGAGGCAGGACTTTGATATAAAGGCAGGGAAAATTTACTGAGGATGGGAGAATTATGGTTATGGGTTTATGAAATTAAAGTGATGAAAAAATAACTCTGATTTTTTATAAAGGCTGAAGAAGTTGAGTAAAGACAGAAGAACGTATAATTATGGGTGGAAGAAATTGAGGAGCTCAAAAGGTAACTGATTTGTTGTAAGGGCGAAAAAAGCTTGCCAACGGCTAAAAAATTTCAGATTATGAGTAAATTGAGGAGCTAAATATTAAAACTGAAAACGAAAATTAGGCTCAAGAGTTGTGGTGGGAATCTACGTCACGAATAGAGTGTTGTTAAGTTGGGTCAGGAATTGTGATTGCTGTTATCTGAGTATCTGATAATGGTGTTGAAATTAAGGTGACTGGAAAAATCAATCGGTGACCTTATCAAACACAAACCTAGTTTTCATATACATTAAATGATATTTCAGAACCAATCTATGCAGGTGTTTTCAAGCGCTTCTGTCAACATATGAAGATATGTAATACTAAAGATTCATCGCTCACCTTTACGATTTCTTTGTAGAAACTGCAATGGAACTCATAAAAAATGCATGAAATTATTCTCAGTCTGAGCTTAACATCCAAAGCTAATGCTGTTTTATTGTATTAATTATGGTTGCATTAGCTTCCAAGTCGAGCAAACAGTGAGTATCGCTGCCTGAGTTTTAAGTCAAGCTTTCAAAACTGTATACGAAACATGTGTATCATAGATCTTTTCCACGCTAGATGTTAGCGAACAGTGTTGATAAGTTGGCTAGACATAAAGACGAGTTCATTCAAAATATCGAAATTTAATTCATGTAATTATTCTTCGTTTATGCTAATCATGCAACTGAATAAGATAAATAACCTGTTATAGCATGTGATATTAAGCAACCTAGAAAACACCAGCAAGCTTTGCAAGCAAAACTGTAAGCCACTTATCTAAACATGCAAGCTGTTTATTCATGTACAGGGTTCGAAGGCAATTTGAGGGCATTTTTAGTATGTTAATAAACAACAATATTTTAAAAATGTGCAACTTTAAATAAAATTTATACAAATATCCTTGCTGACACTTTTTTTTTCACACAATTCTATGAAACTCCCTTTGGGTTCAACGACTGCTTCTCTGCGGGTCCGAAACCGTTCACCATCTGAAAGTAAGTTGTCCTTTTCCATTTTGAATATCACCTGGACAATGGCGGACTTCACTAAAGCTATGGTACTATGAGAACGTCGATTAGTTTCCCTTTTAACCACTCTCTATACGTAACAGTCCATAAGAATGAAATCTGGGGAGTTTGGTGGCTACACGTTGGGGAGAAAATTGGCAGAATTTTTTTTTCTGATTGTCAGTTTCGGGTTAGTTACTGTGGCTTTGTTATATGGTGCTGAGTGTTGCTGACAGACGTATGGCCCTCCATTGCATGGTTTATCCTTATTTTACAACCGTTTTTAGAACATCAATATCCAGAAGCATTCACCCTAAGACCCTGTGGGAAAATGTAAGATGGCTTGTCATGACCTTCGTTAGTCATTAGACATTAGTCGGAAATTTGGTAGCACGGTAAGTACTTTAACAGGATCTGCACGTGGCCACCTGTCACTCCGTCTGTTAAATCTTCTGACCCTGGTTGAAGTTTTGTCGTCAGAAAAAACTAAAGCAAACCATTTTCATGTGTTTTTACTTTGTAAAGGAACGATTTTGAAGGCATGGGTCAGTTTTATTGTCTTTGCTGTTACAAATTGACCTTTCCTCATTACGCAGGGCTTGTTTGATTGTCCTGACGTAGCATAGTTCTGATAGGTCACTCTGTTACCTGGAGTTCTTTGCGATGGTCTTTATCGATCTGCATTGCACCTTATTGATAGTTCTGTTTTGAACATTCCGCATTAATTCTGGTGTTTTTATGCTCTCAGAGCATTGAGAATACTTTTTCGCTTTGCTACAAAGAAAACACTGCCATCACATCCCTCTAGCACATGAACAAATGATCCTAATGAGCAAATGATCTGGAAGCATGTACAAATTTATTGAAGTCGCCATATTTCGAAGTTAAAGCAACTATGACTGCATCTCTTTTCATATTTTGGGTCAAAAACATACTCTGAATGGGTAATCTGAAATAAAAAATAGTTTTTAAGAGATTTAAGCATGCAATGAACTAAAACGATATCTCCTCACACCTTTTATAAATGTAAAAGATATGAATATAAAATTTGCATGCATATTTCTAACGCAATCATTCATTTGAACTGAAAGAGGAAAATGTGGTCAGATGAGGGAAATTCTGCCAAATTAACAAATTAATATTGACCAAATTACGAGAGTTACGATCACGCCGCACTCCCGCCAATGCTGATTATCTCTTTAGCGACAAATTAAGCCCTGATGAGATTAGCGCGTGCGCCATAACGTCAGATCAAGTTTGGGTTTTGTAATAAAAAAATTAAGATGCGCTACAGTGAAATTCGGACGAAGATGTCTTTCGTTAAATTAATTATTTGAGAAATTCTTCTTTGCATCTTGCAGCGCCTATAAGAAAGTGTTCAAGGAGTATTAATTTTGAATGGGGCGTTTTACAGACTGGAATTTTTATATGAACTTAACTATTTTGAAAAATAAATTTCATTTTGATTGAAAAAAATAGCTTAGTGGACATTCTGTAATTATTAGTTTTTGCATGTTTTGGAAATTGAAAACTCAGCTGTGACTTAATAGAAAACTGAGGACTAGCAACGCTCATAATGCTTTTAAAATAATATATTATTAATGTCCCTTTTTAAATTTTGTTGCTGGTCCTGCCCAATAACCTTTGTAATAAACAAATTATTGGCCCACCAATGACAATTAAGGGGCTAACTTCCTTTAATATTTTACATCTTATCTAACAACCATCATGCTCTGATAGCTACATATTTCTATGAAAATAGCAATTCTTTAATTTTCGTCTATGATCCTCGAGTTTTGACTGTTGACTTTTGACTTTCGGTTTCAAACTGAA
Organism: Platorchestia sp. MABIK; assembly: GCA_014220935.1. Classification (NCBI taxonomy): domain Eukaryota; kingdom Metazoa; phylum Arthropoda; class Malacostraca; order Amphipoda; family Talitridae; genus Platorchestia; species Platorchestia sp. MABIK. The sequence continues at coordinate 49,787 of JACJUY010003795.1, read as the reverse complement.
GATATTGACTCGTCTTTGGACTCATGATTTTGATTTTGACTAGCTTAAATCAAACTTATTCATGCTCTTAAAGTTTATTCTCAGCGAACCAAATAGTTTTAATATGTCGACACCGGGACATTAACTTGGTAACTCCATTTTTATTTTATGATTCATATTTTTGACACTCGAGCCTCAAGACACTCAATTTTCCTCTTAGAGACATTGACGTATCCACACAAAAAAATCAGTCACCATTACCATCGCCATCATTAGAGCAAATCACTGACATCTTCATTTGTGATGTTGATCGCCACTAGCTCTTCCAAGAGCATAGATCACTTCCAACTTGTTCCATAACATACATAGATCACTGCCATCTCATGCTCTAATGAAAATCTCTACCATATATTCCAATAATATACCCCCTACACACCATTTCAGCATTGTCGATCACTTCCATGTCTGTCACTAGCATAGATGACAGCCATCATTCTTAGTGGCTAAAGCCCCTACAAAAATTATCAGTAAGTTAATCACAGTCACTATTTGCGACATAGATCATTACCATCTTTATCAACAACATGCATCATCACCATCAATATCAGGGACAGAAATCCCTACTATATCCATCATTGATAAAAATCACAGTTATGACTGCTAGTACCGTAGACAACCTCTATCACTCAATGTATCACTTCCACCAACAATAAAACAACAGTTTCACTACCGCCCCCGCAAGATTCAGACTTCAGCGCTTCATCTCGCTCACTCGAGACTCTGACTAAAGTGAGGGAGCGAAGCTAAAAACCTCTCACGATGAATAGAACTCTTCGACTTTTTCAAAGCCCTCGGCGTGAGCGCCATATCGTGCCGGCTCCTGACTGCTTTGAAGAGAGAGAGAGAGCTGCTGCATGTAACTTAAATATGTTTTTTTTACCGAAATTCATTGATTCAATGGAGGCTGGCTCTAGGCTTTTTGGGCCGGTACCGTGCTGCCTTTGGCTGTGCTGCACTGTGCAGGCTATGCCTACGCTGCACTGTGCAGGCTATGCCTACGCTGCACTGTGCAGGCTATGCCTACGCAGCTCTGTGCAAACTCTGCCTTCGCTGCACATACAGAGTCTGCATGTGCAGCAGAGCTTTGCTCGCTCGGAAGCCCGGATTTTTTCCGAAGGCAAGAAAAACGTGAACTCATTTCAATATCGTCAACTTGAGATTGGAAAATTCGGCGAGAGAAAATTATTGTGAGAGTAACTTGAGAATTGGCTTTTTATCAAGATTGATTTGACACTCGCGATTTCTTCTTATAGTTCGAAATCCAGTTTGAATTTCCTCGCTTCTGTGATACGATGTCTTTTAGATTCGATGAAGATTTAGGTAGAATATTTTCAATTTTTGCATTAAATGCCCTCACGTTTGAATTGTTTCCATTTAAATAGATTTCCCTCGATAAACTTTGAGCTCAAAATATTTATAGCAAAGTAATTTATTGCTGAAAAACTAGACTAATGCACTCACGCCATTTAAATATTCAGTGGTAAATGAAACAACAATGAGTAGAAAAGCACGAGCAAAGTCCTGGAAGTCAAAATAATATGTATTTTTTGATATTTTCGACATGTTGTGGTCATCAAGATCATTTCGCTCGTATTGCAGGTCAGATTTTTAAGTAAGTTCTGTCTATTTTCTAGGGAAAAATTTGTTGAGAGGTGGAACTTTCACGACGTTCTCAGTGACAATGCTTAATTATTTAAACAAATGTTACTAACTTAAGTTACTGGAAATTTAGAATTAAAATATTAAGTGTAAGTCGTGGAGTGAAATTTTCTTTCAAGATTTCGGAATGTGAGTCGGAATGTGAGTCGTAGATTGCAACTTTCGCACGAGAACTCGAGATAAAAACACTAGATTGAAATTTTCGAACACACTCTCGTCATCAAAGTCGCAGGCTGTTATTTTAGTTCAAGTTCTCAGAGTTTGAGTGGTAGATTGAAATGTGAATATCCACTCTAAGAACCAAGTTTGTAAATTGATATTTTTGCAAAATATTCCAGTATCAGAGTCACGAATTGAAATTTTGTGTAGGTTCTTGGGATCAGAGTTGTAAATTGCAATTTTCGTACACACTACACACAACACGGTCGTAGATTGCAATTTTCGTACACAGTACACACAACACGGTCGTAGATTGCAATTTTCGTACACAATACATACAACACGGTCGTAGATTGCAATTTTCGTACACAATACATACAACACGGTCGTAGATTGCAATTTTCGTACACAATACATACAACACGATCGTAGATTGCAATTTTCGTACACAATACATACAACACGGTCGTAGATTGCAATTTTCGTACACAATACACACAACACGGTCATAGATTGCAATTTTCGTACACAATACACACAACACGGTCGTAGATTGCAATTTTCGTACACAATACACACAACACGGTCGTACATTGAAATTCCGGCTTACAATTTGGGCATTACATTCGAGCAGATGGTGCACTGATCGCATCAAAAAACGGCCCCGGCAAGTGTCCGGCGCAGTTTACAGGCGGCCCGGCTTGGACGAATGCTACGGCTTTGAAAAATCCGCGTTGCTGCCATCGAGATCCGCCTGCCCTCAGTGGCGTCCAATAAACTTTTTATTGACTCTCCTCTCTTTTATTTGCCGGGTGCCCAGTGACGAGCGGCGGCTGTGTATCGAGACCTTCTTTCACCGGCAGGCATTCACTGAGGAAAGTTATGGCCCTGTATTCTGGGGAAAGGCTGTGGTCGGGGGATAATTCTCATGAAAGATTTACGTCTTTCCCTTCCCTTATCCAATAAATTACCGTAGTGAATATCATTTTCAAAGATGGTTTATTTTCAATTATGATCTTATTTTCGAAGATGATTCAATTCTAATGGAAGATATCATGCCTAAAAGCATTGTAACATCCAGGCACGATATCATTTCCAGTGACGATATAACTCCCATAGAAGATGTTATTCCTATGAGATAGAAAATTCTCGATTTAGATATAATTTTTAAAGAAGCTAAATAACATCCTTTCTAGAGTACAACTCGCGGAAATTATTTTTTTTACAATTTACTAAAATTGAAAATTGAACGCCATCAAGAATTGATAGAATTAAAATTAAAAATAGGGAATATATTTTATATATCGAAAAATAATTCAGAGGTCATGCCCTTTTCACAGTTAATTTTCTTAGTTTTATGAAAGTTTTCTTAGCTCATCACGCTGCAGGCTTACTGTCGAATGTGCCGTGTAGAACATCACACTGAACTGCACCGAGCAGATGTTATATTTATCCTAGATGTTATTACGGCACCGAGCAGATGTTATATTTATCCTAGATGTTATTACGGCACCGAGCAGATGTTATATTTATCCTAGATGTTATTACAGCCCCTAGCAGATGTTATATTTATCCTAGATGTTATTACAGCACCTAGCAGATGTTATATTTTTCCTAGATGTTATTACGGCACCTAGCAGATGTTATATTTATCCTAGATGTTATTACGGCACCGAGCAGATGTTATATTTATCCTAGATGTTATTACGGCACCGAGCAGATGTTATATTTATCCTAGATGTTATTACAGCACCGAGCAGATGTTATATTTATCCTAGATGTTATTACAGCACCGAGCAGATGTTATATTTTTCCTAGATGTTATTACGGCACCGAGCAGATGTTATATTTATCCTAGATGTTATTACGGCACCGAGCAGATGTTATATTTATCCTAGATGTTATTACGGCACCTAGCAGATGTACATGATGTTATATTTTTCCTCGCCTGCGACACGCTCTATGAGGAAAAATTTTATTCCATGATTTCCTGAACTCGATTGACGTCGATTCTGCAACCTCAATTCGAGTGGACGTCGAGTCATTGTTTCGGGCGTCGATAGAAATGTTGTTCTCTTTTTGATGGAGTTTATATTCAGTGAAGGACTTTCCATTCATCGAACACTCAACCTTGCATAAAAACTCGAATTACGAAACAAAGGTCCATTTTTCCGTCAAAGCAATTCATGAGAAAATGTGTTTACGAGCTTTTGTAACAGATCGTCAATGTTCACTGTTTTAAAACATTCAAGGACATATGTGTATTAAATTTTGAGTTGTACTGGGCATGGAGTTTAGCTGCAATATTGGCCAGCAATGTCTTAATTACGAGCAAAATTATAAACACGAATGTTTATCATTCACAAAATCAAAGAAATATTCTCATCAATATGTCGATAATTCGTTAGACATTAAATCCCAATTAGTTAATCATTTAAAGAATATTATCGACTAAAGAGTTAAACATTTGGAAGATATTCGCTAAGTATTACTGTATTAAGTACTAAGTATAACCCGGCAATGTGTTAATCACTAACAATTTATTTTCCATCAATATACTAATTATTTAATAAATACCATCTACCACAGAGCTAATTACCCTTAAAACATCATCTTGTAATATATAAGTTATTAAAAAACTTGATACTCGTGAAAAGAAATGAACGTTAACTACTTCAATGACAAATTAACGTAGCTTAAGATCAGCTAGCACGTTGTGAAGGACATGAAGCGGTGATGTGGAACATACACATAGTTGGTCACGAGCTGTGAGGGTTGACAAGCAGCCTTCTAAAAACGGACGTGCATCTTTTTCAGTCAAGCTCTCATGCATTTTGGCATGAGCAATTGTCATGTACAAGCTGATGTAATTTTTAAAATGAGTTTGTGGTAAAATGGTGCAATTTTGTAGTGACTTTATTTCTTAATATATAACCATGTTTGAAAGGTGTTCATGAAAAGGAAAAAAGATGTTTTTGCAAATTGTTAGACGTCCTCTTAAGTGCTTATAATAATCGTAAGACTAAATACAAGACTCACGAAATCATGGATGTTGTAAAAATGTTTTGGAATTTCGTGACCTTTTTCAGGTCTTATAATTTAAAACATGGCCACCTACTCAAGCAGACAGATGCGATATTTTGTAGTGTCTCATTTTTTTGGTATTCATTTCACGAGATAATTAGCTCTGACGCCTCCAGAGTTCAGCCGTTTTGGCAGCTCGAGTGGAAAGTTTTGTTTTTGAATTTTCGAAATCGAAAATTGTATGTCTTTTGTCAAGAAGTCTCACGATCACAGATGTTACAGAGTAATCCTAATAATTAGTTGGGCTTTAACAAATATCAGTCGTAGAAGATTATTTCTTTCGCAAACTGCCTTCGAGGGACCGTGTGAGGCAGACGAATAAAAGCCTATGAGATCTTTTTGGGAGCAAGTTTATGACATTAAAAATAATTCATAGCTTTACTTCCTTTCGATGATCGCGATTACAACGATATTAGTTATTCACTACAGGGATAATACCTGTTAAGAAGATATATGTATAGTAACCTAAACGGTAATCATTACTCGCCTCAATGCTGATCAGAGCAGTAACTTTAATATGATTTCCAGTCTCCTCCAAACAGTATATTTGAAATCCAAATAGTTGTAATTCATTTCTTGTTTCATACTTCTTTCAAAATGAAGTTTTTTTTGCCTATTGTAACTCGATACAATGATGATTGCGTGTCTCCCCGATGATGATTGTCAGCCCTTCCGATGACGATCACCAGTCTGCTCTGCCATGACAAACAGTCCATCCGAAGACGGTGCGCTCTGCCATCAGCCGCCTCTCCGATCACGACCAGCTAACGCCAAGCGGGCTCAACTGGCAACCACGTCACCAGATGGTGCTGGAGAACGACAAAAAGTCAGGACGCTGAATACCGTGAACAGCGCTTGTGAGGAACATTAGACACTCCATAAATACAAACACCAGCGACTTACAGGTACAACTTACAAAGAAAATACAGCATTGAGTAACACTTGAGTATCACACCAGTGCCACGAAGATACGATAGTCGGCAGTACGGAAGCCAAACGTTGAATGTCAAGCTCCGGATTGAGAGAATTGTGATCCGGATGCAGGGAGCTTTTGGAAGCTCGAACGCGAATGTTCCCACAGACGAAGGTTCAAGGTGGAGTGTCAGCCTCGTGTCGTGAGCTCATGTAGCTGGCGTGTTATTTGCAGTCGTCAACGCACGTCTACGGGGCGGAAAATATGAATAAGTAATGTGTTTGAAAACAATTCTGCAGCCTGCGCTGGTGTGGCACGGCGCCCGCTCGTAGTTGTGGTTAGATTTAAATGCGAATTTTCTGAATTGACCTCGACTTACAGTCAAGTCGGTTACTAGAGAGTATTTTCATGTTTAATGATCACGTAAACTTAGAAAAGCATTATAAGCTGTATTTAAATGCTCAACTGTGCTTAAAGATACCCTCCGATATAATGCAGTGGAAACATTACTGCCAAAATGAATCACGTTAGAAATTCATCTGTGGGAAATTGGTTGGAGAAATATTTTTCTGCGATTTGGAATGATGTTATTTGCATATAATATTAAATGACTTATAACTGGCCGTATGTAAATTTTTTAATTTTCTTGAAATGCACGTTATTGATCACTGATTTTTAAAATGCACTTCAATGAAATATTTTCCTTTCCGCTCAGAAGATTAAGATTGACCAGAATATTGAGTCACAAATGCCTATAAACATTAATTTAGCATTAAAGGCTCCAGTGTTGGCTCAAAATTTGCAAAGAACGAGTTTTTACTTGCAAAGCTTCCGCGCTATCGAATTGCAAAATTATTCTCATTCAGATATATCTCCTCTTATGTTTTACATATCGACATGACGAGAAATTCTCTTAAAACTTAAATAAAATAACGCAGTGAATTTTTACTCTGGAATAAGCTGAGTTAGAATGGTGTTCAATCTAAAGTACATTTTCCGTAGATCAGCACATTTAAACCATTGTAATAATTACAAGTTGCACATCCCATTTTATTACAGCAACTGGGACTGGGCAACTGACAAGCCTCGGTTTTTAAATCGAAGTAAAAATCATTTAATATCTGACGTTAAATGAATGGCACTCGTTTTACAGCGAGCCATGTTCAAAGTTCAGAGCGCGATATTAAACTACGAGATAAAGCTGTAATTTGAACAACACGTCCGAGTTTAATTTCTGACTTTGAGGAAACGAGAATCAACTTTATCTAAGAGAATATCGCGCCTCAAATTCAGTGAATCGTTTGATCAAAATAATCACAATCATCAGTTTCAATAATCCTCAAGCGGACAAAATTGATGATACCGATTGGTTGTAATGAATTAAAGGGTATAATATAATCGATCGCCTCAATACATGAAATGGAATATATCATCGTTCACTCTAATAAATTAAGTGGATTAAAGTACTGACCGCATCAGTATCAGTAAATGTAGTCTAATAATGTTACTAAATGCCTCCATAAATCAAGTGAAATAATCTCATCGGGCATTTCATTAAAACAAGGTGAAACAAGGCCAAATCTTATCGGGTATCTCACTAAATCAAGCGAAATGAAATCACCAATCATCTTAACTAATCAAGTAAAATGATCGGTGATTATTCCACCGATGACCTCAATAGATTACGTGGAATAATCCCATTGATCACCTCAATGGATCAATTAGAATAACCTCACTGGTCAGCCTGAATAATTCAAGTGGAATAATCTCACCGGTCAGCCTCAACAAACACTTCTAGCATAATAATCTCTAGGGTCAGCCTCAACAAACACTTCTAGCAGAATAATCTCCCCGGTCAGACACTGCTTGAAGTTCGTTCTCACGTTTATAACGTCTCAGTAATCTGGAAAAAATACGGTCACGCTTTGGTTACGCGCTAGTCTAGTTTTATCCAACTAACAACAAATCTTTCTCTTCAACTTAACCAATTTTCTCCGAAATAATACCAAGCGAGCTGTACTTTGCGCTACAATAAGGCGGAAACTACACATCATGCAGAGGGCACGTGCAACGTCACTTCAATTGGCCTCGTGCATGCGGGTAATTTTCTCCACATTGTGATTCGTCTTCACAAATATCCAACATCCACAAGCTGATGTCTTGCAAGTGCAGTCTTAACAAAGGGAAATCTACAATAATGGTTTTGACACTTTTCTATGTCATAATTGTCGACTAAAAAGTATTAAAACTCTGAGTTTGACTGAAATATGTACAGAGCGCGTCGAGGGAGTCCATGAGCGCCTCAAACAAAAGTAGGACGAAACAAACTTAACGTCTATTAGGATTGACCAGGACGGTCATCGGGAGGGTAAAGGCCAGCGTATGCGGATGCTGAAGAACTGCGGGCACTGATGTAAAATTCGAATATAAAGAAGCACGAAGTATTTCATTCATTGTTCCTGCGTTTCCTTGTACGCGCACGCGTAAATACCTTTTAAGCATGACAATGAATTGCACAAGCCCATCTTGTGGCTGATGAAGGTTACGGATGGTGTCGGAAGAATTCGCTCGTGAAATTTTTACTGATACTTGCTCGCACATTATCTCTGCAGCAACGTTGCCTGTAAATGTAATGGGCAAGTTTAGCCGACAGAATTGCCCAACCCTCATTCAGGGGATATGTGTGGTGTGCAGACCTGCCCAACCCTCATTAAAGGCCAAATTTAGGTAACGCCTTGAAGTGCCTAACCTGGCGAGCACGTCTTTCCTAACTGCCTTCCCTTCCTACCTTCCTGGTTGTTCAGCAGATCGGGATACTTTTGCGGGCAGAGAAATCTTTAATTGTTCGATTTAAGGCCGAATATTCTCTCACTAGTGTACACGGCCTGTGAAGAATGATGGGATTCAATTTTTTCCTTAAATAAATTTTCTGAAAATGGATGACAAACAAGACAAACAAATATATCCATCCTAGCAGTACCCGCGATTAAAATATTGTTGTATACTTGTGCACTGGTGAAACTCGTTTCACAGATACGGTCATTAAGCATCCTTATCAGCCTGATACAGAAACAGAAGTGGTCACCAAACAAATACATAAATAAAAAACACACCAAGAGTATTATTAAGTAAGATAATCTTAGTACACACGAGTGGTCTACAAATTTTGGGTGCTCAAAATTTGAGGCGAGAATATCACAATGATATTATTGTTCGTTTCAAAAACAAATTTTGGCTTGAAATGTAATACTGTAGGGTTGCCTGTAAGTCTTGGTTAGTAATGGTTTCTAATCAGTTATTGTGATCTCCAGAAGGTGACCCATAAAATGTACTCACTGTTTGGAGATGTTCATTGACATTGACGTAGATACAAGTCTAAACTGGAAGTTAAAATATTAAATTAAAAAAAATTCAACATATAAAAAATTCAGACCAAACAAACATTACATGAGTGATCGTCAGTCATAGTAGGAATCTAAATTTTAGAGACACTCTGTATAAATATTAGCATTCACAATATTAGATTATAAGGCCAAATCCGTAATACAAGTGTGATGTGCTTCTTCCAGTTCAAGGCTGAGCACACGTGACGTCAGCTTGCTTATTTTCTGTACTAGGAGATTTTGGTTTGTTCTCAAATGTACCAGTACAGATATTTATTTTCGTTTTTGTTTCTTTTTATTTTCTTATTTATCACAGATTTACACACAAAGTATACGAAATTTATCATGTGAGAACTACGCCTTGAAAATTGCCGATTTCATGGGAGTTTTACCCTCACTCATATTTAGAAACTCTTGAGCACAATCCACAATGCTGAAGGTCATACACGAGCCTACACAAATGCCGAAAATACCAGAACTGGGAACACAATTGTGCTGCAGTACCAGCCATTGAGTAATTGCTGGTCGCAACAAAGCAGACAATCGGATTTACTCAGAATTAAACATGGCTATTGACAACCCACCAAGAGCATCAAGATGGTGAACGCTTTTGAAGATTCATATCGATAAATATCAGGTGATGTGAGCTATAACTCTGAACTCAATCATCGGTAATAATGCGCTGCGTCTCCGTGTGTGAGTGTGAAACAAAAATAAGCACGTACGTAGGAAACGGCGGGAATTTAGCAGGGATTGCAAGTGTACGCATCATAATGTTACTCTTCAGCTATAAAAATGTATGGAAACATGCTTTTGAATTCGAAGACAGCAAATATTGGAAATCGGAATGAAATGCTGTTTTAAATGAAAAATGAGCGATGTGGTAGTGATCAAATTACGTGAATAAAGAAAATAAACTAAAGGACTTTACAATTATACTCTGGCGCCTCTTGGTATTTTATTTTGATGAGAGGTGCTCCTACGACGGCCCCTACATTATGTTTCTTTTTAGTTTTACTGCAAATACCTTATTACATGAAAGATTTGGCTGGTGATAAACCCAAACACCAAGTTAGCAAAATTCGAAGTATTTAAAAAATGTAACTTACAGATGAAAAATCGACGCTTCTTCTATGAAAACAGCACTTGTTCTCAATATACACTCCCGCAACGAGTGGTTAAAACCTGCCCGATTTTCAAGTACAACCACTCTGCCAAATACGGTGATGAAGTGCCTCTGGCGAGTAACGAGTTTTGGCAGGACGTCAGCATTGCCAGGGCTTGTGGAGCAGATAAGAAGTTGAGGGACATGATCCTCAGATGAGGATGAAGAGCCTACCTTATCAGCCCACTAATGCCTTGGCCGTCACCCCAACTTTAGAGTCAAAGTTCTGGTTTTTATCCTCCGGGAACAGTGTATCAATACGATACTTGTCAAAACAGAAGTTTTAAAGAACCAAAGTAAGAGAAGTATTATTTATCAGTCTAAAAACTAAAAATAATACTCGCCATTTTTACCGTAGCGAATATCTGTTGATCGTTCTCATCATCAATGTGAAGAAAGAAGCCAAAAAATGTAGCATACGTGCGCTTTTCTCTCATGTAAACTTATCTATACATTCATTGCATGCGTGGAAATAAGTTCACTTTCCGAAAAAAAGATACCTGCTCAACTATTAGTACATCGTGAGTCGTGAAACTGCTCAGTTTTTATTCAAAATTGCTTCGATTTCTTCGTTGAGGCGCAATCAAATAACTTAATTGTTCAGCTTTCAAAGATCTTTTAGCCTGACAACACTCTAAAGATAAAGACAGCAGCACCAAGCATATAATTATAATTACTGTTGTTATAATGTTCCTTGTTTTTAACTACGGTAGCTGCGGCTTCTGTAAAGTTCAATCTCGTTCCTCGGAAAGTTGTACTGAGGTACAGTGTGCGAGCTACCACCACGCCTCTTGTACTCACATTGAAATTTGGGACCTGGAGAAAATAATTTAGGAGTTTTCTGGCACCAAGTTTGCACGGAACATGTTTGAGTTTGGACAGGTGCATTACCAGCGTCACCGATGGCGGCGAGGACGATTCTGCTGTCAATTGCAGTTCTGAAATTTGAAAGGAAGTAAATCAGGGTCTTGACATTCGGCTTTCATAAAAACGGGAGTCGTTGACACGAACTCTCGTACATAAGAACCGATAGTTGCTTCCTCACTCGAATTCCTATCCAGCGACGCTCGAGTTCAACTAACTGATTTCTTGGTCGTTCCCACTTGAACCTGAAACTCATTTTGAACGTGAAACATATATAGTATTTTGTACTTCAGGGTATGAAGATGTGGAAGAAAGATTATCATCATTCATTCATCTTTTATGCTTTCTCCCTATCTTTTATGTTGCTTTTTACTATTAGTTTTTGTAATTTTTATACTGCTTGTCTCGTAATTGTAGTACTTTTGTTTTTTGTATTTCATATTTTTTCTCCCTGGCTTTGATCTTATCTACATCTTTCGCCTGCGAAAGTTCTAGAATCATAATGACAATTTTAAATCAATCCAAATGAAACGTAAATTTTTCATTTCTTTCGAATTTTTTATTTGTTTTGCTGCAAACGCAGCTCTTAACATTTTTTTATTTCTCTGATTTCCTAGGTATTTTTAATTCAACCTTAACATCGACAGAAAAATTGACGTTTATTTAAAAAGAAAGTATCCCCGTTTGAGTTCACAGCTGGAAATGACCAGAGCACGTCGCTAGGCTCGTTCGCTTGTCTTATATTACTGCATGACTAATCCAGTTTACGGTGAGAAATACAAATTTCATTGCTCTGAACTAGAAAGTCTGGCTTGAAGAATCTCATCAATAGATCTCTGATGACATTGGGATGAATGAAATATGCCTTAGAATTTGAAGTATAAAAATAAGTCTTGGTTTTTTCTAGACGTAATTTGTTATTCACATTTCAAGATCAACATAAAATAGAAGAACAAAGACGTGATAAAATAATTATTATCGTTTTCCTAAAAAAACTTCCTGGAAAACGCAAATACACTAAGCAAATATTTTTAGACTAAGATTTCTTAGACGAGGAAACGCAGCGTAACATTCTTTTTCTAGTAAGTTTTCGGAAGCGAAAGCCGTTTGCGTAGACACAGAGCCAAGTACTGTACATCACAGATGAATCTTCAGTTACAGTATATCAAACACTACCCGGTATTTTTATAAATAGTTCAAGTGAATGAGAAGCCGGTAGAGCGAGTGACGAAGTTCAGCCTCAAGCCTGGAGACAAAACTGTCGGCACTGAATTTGACGAGGTAATAAATTCATACAAGCTTTCTTAAAACGAAAACGGAACCACCGATTTAGCGTTATCATATGAATATAACCCTCCTCCATCGAAAACTTTTTACATTTTGTCAGCTGTATGAATTTACGAGGAGCCCCGAATGTGGTGTAGCTTTACACTTCAGAATTACTAGCGCGGTTAAGATTTGACTTTCATTTTCCATCAATTTTTCAATCCCATATTACTTTTAAAGCGATGATGACAACCGTTCATTCAGTTTCAATTTATTTAACATCATTTCATACCTAGCTAGTAGAGCTCCTCATTTTTACATTCAACCCCTTTTATGCTCCTTAAGCCCACTCCATTTCCACACGCAGGGAGTGAGTACTTTAGGGAAATCCCTTTTCCGGATGACTTTCGCAAGAACTCCCGGAAATTCGTCAGAGAATTAGAACAGCCCACCTTATCATGGGCGTGTTCGTAGCACGCGTGCGCCGTAGGAGACCCGGAAGGCTATCTTTCTCCTTTTTTCAGAGCAGCGGCCAATAAACAAGCGCATTCCGAGGCTGGCACCCGCTTCCTGAAGGGAACCTCGGCCGCTCCTGATGCAGGCAGGGGAGAATTCCTCACCTGACCGTCATGAATAAAATGGTCGACTTCAAATCGCTTATATGGCAAATCGTTGTGAGCTTTTGAACGATAAAGTAACTTTATGCTCACTAATAATGTGAGATAAATCGGTACCTCATTGACAAGAAACTGAACGTCAATACGGCTTACAGAAAAGGTCTTGTTGCAGATTCCAGGACAGTAGACAAACTAGTTCAAATTTCAAATCACTAATAGCAGGAAATATCACAAAGAACAGTAAAACTTTGGAGTATGTCAGCCCACAGTTAAGTGTTCGAGTTTCAGAATTAATAAATAATGTTTGGAGAGAGTAATTAAAAAAATATTGATCATAAGGCAGAGATGCGGCACATTGCGTGCTTGTGTTAGGGGTATGAAATCAATTATGATTCAGGAAATATAAACGAAAACTTCAAATTTGTTGTCAAAAAGTCAATTCGTACTAAGAAATAAAATTACTATCGTTCCCAAAGCACTAACAGATAGCTTTTGCCCGTGTCTCCCTGTGATGTACTTGAATTTGGACTAGAGCAGTGAGGTTGCAGGCTTTTTGTGACAGACTTCAGAGCTCAATGCGAAGTCATGAATTTTAGCTTCTACCATAGATCAATTCCATCAGGTTTCACACCAGTATGTACAATCTCCTGTACACATTCGTGAGAAAAAACAGTTTTTTTTGTCGGTCGGCGTTCCTTCCATTATCTAGGATACTATTAGACTTGCGGCTGATAGTTTTTGTCGAGCCCGGATTTCAAAGGTGTTGCTTCAACTCCTTTGTTAGTTCTGTAAAAATAATCTTGTGACATCCGATACAGCACGTTCTAGCGATCGTTACTTTCTTTCAGCACGAGTTATACTTTTTTGTAATTCTATTTCACGTTGCAAATCTTATGAACATTCGTGAATCATTTGAAGAATTCACTTGGAACGCCACCAGTAATGAGAAAAAACATTTCAGTCGTGTTGAGGTCAAGGCTCCAGCCTGGCATGCTCATGTATTTTGAATTTACAAGACTCTGAGCTGGAGGATTTTAGGTCAAATAAATAAGTTCCGACGATAAAAATAAACACAAGAACATTGAATGATGTGAAATCACATTAAGTAATGAAGAACAGTGCATTTCTACAAGCCTTTGGTTGAGAACATGTTATTCAGCGATAGCTCTTCCTTTGAATGCAGTGTTGAAATAAATTATGGATGTGGTTTTGAGATTTAACATCAGTCAGTATCCATCATCAAAGAGCATTGCGTATTTTCACCGTCAACCCTCACAGTGTTGCCAATTATATAACTCGGAACACAGAGCTATTCCGAACACTACACACCATATTTCACAGCAACCAACACCCCTTTTGTAGAACGCAAGTGGGAAAGAAATTCTCGCTTTCAACATGGGCAATCTGCAGCGATATGAGAGCAGCTCGTGCCTAACAATCGTAACTGCGTCACACGGTCGAAATACGGTCGGGCAGCCGCGTCGTATCAGAGGCCATCGACGCCCATAGCGGACAATGATCGCCGGCTCCACCACCGCTAGCCGGTCTGTAATCTGCGTCTGAGGGCAGCAACAAGAATCTGTAGTCTTTGCTAACTGCTCCTGTTATGGGACCAAGTGCGATCGTTGCAGACTGAACGTGCGGAGTGAGTGTGGCCGAGCACTTTGAACCGTCATGTTCGGCTCATGGTTACGAGGAAAAAGAATGTCAAGATAAAATGAATTGACTGGCAGAGTAGAAATACTTCTGTTGCTTAAAATGCCCTAATAAAACGTTTTCCTCCGGGGGAATAATTTTTATAAAAATTTTGCGATTCCAGATAACAATGAAACTGTAGATTCGGTGCTGCCTAGCACGTACCTGGTCCTCAAGTGTTACGTGACTCAGCGACCTAGTTCTTAGTGGCTTGCTATCTAGTGACTCTTTATGTAGAAACTTACTACCTAGTGGCTTACTACCTAGTGACTTACTACCTAGTGACTTACTACCTAGTGACTCGTTCTTTAGTGACTTGCTTCTTAGTGACTCGTTCTCTAGAGACTTCCTCCCCAGTTTTTCACTAGCTTGAGGCTCACTAACTTGCGACTCGATACCGAATGACTCAATACCTAATAATTTACCACTTAGTTACTCTCCAGCTTGTGACTCACCACATAGTCTTTCACCACCTAGTGACTCCACTTCACCTAGTGGAACGATATATTGAGATGCTTAGTTACCTAGTGACTGTACCTGAAATCTTCGCATGGAAGCCTAGTTTCCCATAGCGACGATGGACAGACGATAGTTTCGTCCAACCCAAACATCAGGTGCCCTTTAAGTGTGCGTGATGTCGTTCTTGAATGCGCGTACTTGCATCACTACTTTTTAAGCCCGCAGGCAGTTTCAGACAGCAACACACATTGGCTAAGCACACATATGCGAGAGCTGAATCCTAGAATTTATGCGTAAGGATGTACATCGAGGTGAAACACAGCAATCAAACTGATAATAGCGCATGAATTCGTTCGCATGCATGCGGCTTTTTTCCTCGTCCCGTTTTTTGGTGATTAATTGTCTCCCACAGGAGAGAGGAAGGCGTAGGCAATTAGGTTTTCAGGTGATAATTTGATGAATTTTCTGTAGTAGATTTTCTGTTGCAGTTTTATACATTTTATGAACTATTTTCATGATTTTGCTTTGCTTCCGGGCTTAACTAAGCAATTAAGTTGACTGTTTTACATTCAAGCTCATTATTTATGGGGAAAATAGTCTGGCGAATTACATCATTGTTTTGCTGCACATTTCGTTTTTTATTCTTAGTTGTGCAGTGTTTCGTTTTACAGTTACAGTAAGTCTCTTGCTTCACGATTTATCATTTTGCTTCACAGTGCGTTATTTTTCTTCATAGTGTGATAATTTGCTTCACAGATCATTAATTTACTGCAAATATTGTTATTTTCTCAGAAAATTTTCTTATTTCGCCTCATTGTTCAGTATTTTCCTTCACGGTTCGTTATTTAACATCAAAGTCCATTACTTCGTTGTAAAGTACATTGTTATGCCTCGCAGTTCGATATTTTACTCTGCATAACTAATGTAGCGTCACAGGGAGATATTTTTCATGACACCCCGCTATGTTCGTTGCCAGTTCGTTATATATGGAGGCACCCGCCCCTGCCTGTCCCAGTCAGCTCTCACCGTGGAGACTTCATAAAAGCAAAGCTTCATAGAAGTCAGGAGTTCGGCGAACATGTCAAACCAGCGAAAAAAATCAAACTTTGAACGCTTTTTATTCAGTTCTGCCCCAATTGCTTTTGTAAATGTCAACACATTGGAAACCATAATGAATGATCACAGGGTAGAGGAGTTGACTAAAAAACTCGCCTTTTGGAAACTTGGAAATGTGTTCAGGCTTCGCTGAAACTTGTTTTCTCGAGGACAAAACACGCAAGATTATCGCTGTTCTAGTCAACAAGGGAATAATTCAGCGAGAGGCGTGTGTGTTGAAAACGAGCGACTGTCCGAAGGAAATTAACAGGCGTAAACTTTGTATATAAAGTCAACACACGATCCCAGTGCCCTGTAGAGACGCTCCCAACGATTTTGCACGCTGTTCTAACGCGCGCCGTCGCGTGTTCCTCAGCTTGCTGACATGGGTGACGGCGCACATTTTAACAAGGTTGACTCGCGTGTTTAGGACACGCTCCGAAAATAAGGAATTACACGCTACAGTGTGCTTCAACTTCCAATCCCCGGAGTTGGCACCTTTGTTACAGTTCATCAACATAAATTTTACCCTACGACAGCTTTGTTAAACTCACAAAAAAAGTGTAGGAAAAATATTGATGGATGCATAGATTTATCAACATTCAAAACAGGTTTGTTTGACCACACAGAGTTTCAAAAACCAATCAGCGTACGAGGTAAGGGGAATTGCTGGTTCCATGGCAACCTCTGCACGATAACTGATCGCAGGGGCTGCAAGAAATTGAATTAATACATAAAAAAAATCAATCTAAAATTGCACTATCATAAATACTCAGGCATTTTGTAGCGTCGGCGACGCTAGTTTACAGCGCCTGAGCACAGCTGGTCCTCGTAGCTGATCGTTTAGCACCGAGGTCACCCGTCTCTATAGAGCGAGTTGGTGCCTACACATGTATGTGTGCTGCGGCATGTGGGCTTGTTAATGAGGCATGTGGGCTTGTTAATGAGGCATGAGGGCATGTGTGTTAAGTATGCTGGCATGTGTGCGGCGGCATGTAGGCTTGTTAATGAGGCATGTGGACATGTGTGTTAAGTATGCTGGCATGTGTGCTGCGGCATGTGGGCTTGTTAATGAGGCATGTGGGCATGTGTGTTAAGTATGCTGGCATGTGTGCTGCGGCATGTGGGCTTGTTAATGAGGCATGTGGGCTTGTTAATGAGGCATGTGGGCATGTGTGTGTTAAGTGCGTGTGGCGTGAGGCGAGGTTAGCACTGAGGCGTGTGGCATGCGGCGAGGCAAGCACTGAGATGTTCGGCATGAGGCGAGGTTAGCACTGAGGCGTGTGGCATGAGGCGAGGTTAGCACTGAGGCGTGTGGCATAACGAGAGGTTAACACTGAGGCGTGTGGCATGAGGCGAGGCTAGCACTGAGGCGTGTGGCATAACGAGAGGTTTGCACTGAGGTGTGTGACATGAGGCGAGGCCTAGCGCTGAGGCGTGTGGCAGGAGACCCGGGTGACGAGGCATGAGGCATAATTGCAGTCGTTGAACAGCAGCAGTCGCTGCGGGCAACACAACATCACCTGCATCAAAATTTCGACCAATATCAATTTCAGAAGGAGCGGCAACATCGACGATTCTAATAATGAAAATTCCATTAACAGCTGCGACAACATCAGAACAGGACAAAGCTTGACGGCATCAAAATGCACATCAGGAATCGAATTGAAAGTAATAAATGAATGAGCCTGATCCTCATTTAAATAAATGAATGAGCCTGATCGGAGTTTGGGGAGCAAGACCACCATTTCAGTGAGCAAGAAACGCTTGCTTTTGACCTTTCGGCAACAAGTTGATCTCAAGGCTGACGGCTTCATTATTTATGCGGCAGGGAGTCGCAAGTCCGTGATTGCTAAAATACGGATGGAGATTGCAGGGTGAAAGCAATGCGTGCGTAACCGGTGCGGGTAATTTGTTTTCTTATTTAACTTGGTCTATTAAAAATGCATTCAATTTGTGTGGGAGTTCGTTAATTATGTCCTTGGCGTCGGTCGTGTTACCGAAGTTTGTGTTAGAAGTGCTATAATTCGGCCATTATTGCTCAATCAGGCCTGTCACGTTTGCCTGACTAGAGCACGGACACAAGAACTCCTTTACTGTATTCTTCTTTTGCTCAAGTATTTCCACAGTATCAACTCAAATACTTGTGTTCTTCGTGTTCTCGGCCTGACTGAGCGACGAGGTGTACATTGCCTGTTCCATCTCACTTTTCATTTACTCATGTTAGGCCCCACACCTGTCATATACACCTGACTGGTACCATACCTGTCATCTATACCTGTCAAGTGCTGCACCTGTCAGGTACTCACCTGTTTTTTACACGTATCAGGTCTTGTATATACTCATGTCACTTATCACGCCTGTCACCTACATTGGTCGAGCATCATTCTTGTTATTTGAAGCAATGAGGTACCACAGCTGCCACATCACCCGTGAGGCCCCACACCTCTCATGTACACCTGACAGCCAAGTAACTAAGGCCCTTAATAAATAAATAGGCCCTTAATATCCCTTAAGGCCCCTGGGATATTAAAAAAAACTTAGTTGGACGCAAGCTTTTCTCTTAGCTTGCAATTTGTCCCATTGAAGAATTTTTCGTCAACGAAAAAGTTATTCACTGAAATAGAATGTGAATTTAGTGTTAACATTCAGTTTCTGCGATTTAAGTTCTCTGTTGGGAATTCAACGCTGAACTTTATGAGAAATGCTCATAAAATAGAAGGATGTCACAGAAACCCAGTCACGCATCCAGGAAACGTGTTGTGTCTTGGTCTTCATGGTCAGCTTGGATGACTGAAGAAAATAAACGAAAAAAAGTAGTTTTTTTCGGTTTTATTTACTCCACTTTCCGCGTGTTTTTGTGAGAGGCGATTGTAACGAAAAGAATCTGTATGAGATGTTTTCTTCACGCCCGGTTTCGAATTTTCATTTATGATGATGGCATTAAAATTTCTCGAACTGCAATGTTCTGTTAAAAATTGCACAAATGTATATATTACGCATAAATATAAGTAATAACACTATACATAAAATTCTGCTCATTTGAACCAATCGACCAATATAATTTTTTTACAATTTAAAGAACACAACGACAAACCCAGTCTGTGACTTCATTCAAACTGCGAGTTGTAGTGCTGGACTGCTCACAAACTCTACCATGTTGTTATTTCATGCGCTAACTTCAGGCACAAGGGAAGCCAATTCGAAAAATTCATGCATTAGGGACAACTAGAACTCCATCTGATCAGTCACTCATAAGTTTGGCGTAGACTTAGTATGCAATGGGTTTTGGAGCACAGAAAGTATTTTTGAAACTATGCTCAAATGACTTTTTTATTGTAGACAACATGGAGTAATATTGTTCATCGACAAAGACTGAACAATTTTTCACTGCTGGTAAAAAGAATGATTACAATTCATTGCCGATAAAGGATTGTAACTTTTATAATAAATAAAAAAAAGACACATCGTCACAGTGAGAACAAAGGGCTCAATATTTAACAATGTTCCAGAATTAAGACTTGGACTCAGCAATTTTTAAAGCTACGGAAAGCTAGACAGCTAGCAAGCATTATATGCGCAATAGTAAACTAAAACGTACTTTTGAATCACGAAAACGAAATGAAAACAAACATCTCAACCTGGACTCCCTGTTCTAAACAGTAGTCAGCCAATATTCCCTTTCTTGCCTATAATAGCCACTTAACCCCAAGAAGCGGTGCGTTCATTAATACCAAATCTTTTCATTATTTTCACGGTATAATGTTCCTATTATAATAATATCGAATAGATTGGATCGAATAAAGTCGTCCAGCGCATAACGTGTCTTCCGACGCGCGTGCGTGCACCGCACGGTCGAAGGGAGCTGTGTCCGTTGCCGAATTTTGGCGGCCGAGAAGTTCAGGGTAATTTGATCTGTTTTCGCCCTCTGCATGCATAATGGGCCCTGGATGAAGCGCCCTCAGATTTGCATAAGGAATTAATTCATGACCTCAGCTCCTATTGAGTGAGACAGGCTCAGAATTCAGGCCCCTGGTGGACAGGCCGGGAGTACGGGGTAGTGAGACACCTGGGGCTTTGTTCCTGGGTGCCCTGAGTCGCTGTGGGCAGTTGGACCTACGGGGGAAGTTGGACCTTTCAAAAGAATTGGACTCCTGGGGGCGCTGGAATCGGTAGGGAAGGGAATTGAACCTTCGGAGAAGTTGGATTTCTTTCGAGAGTTGGGTATTTTAGATTGGATTGTACCCAGATTGGATCAGTGGGGCGAGTTAGACCCCCCGGTGGATAAGCTCTCAAAAGGAGGGGTGCAGACCAAAGGCTGGGAAGTGAAAAAACCCAAGGTCTTAGGTACTCTGACTGATCTAAGTTAGAATATATGAAATTGAATACATATGTTTCAGGGCCAAGATGTTGATTTTTATGGAAAAAATGTATGTCGAGCGTCATGAAAAATCAATTGCTGTCACTTTAATTCATTTTGGAATAGTTTATACATTGTTCACACTTAAGAAATTTGTGGATCAAATTCAAGAATTAAAATATTGCAAACTTTTACGTTTTTCAATTAATGAAACTTTGAAATCCACTTTATAAATCACGATGATATCAAGTTCCCTCTGAGCCATTTGAGATTCACTCTACAAGAGGTGATGTAAAGGAAAGAGTAACCATGTGAAGAAAATGGAGCTTGAAATGTAATAGAGGACAAAATGAAGGATGATCACGAGCATCCCTCATGATAGAGGGTAAGATTAAGGGTGGTAACGAGCATCCCTGGTGTATGTTATGGGTGACTACGAATGACCCACAAAATGTACAGTAACATAAAGAGTGATATAAGCCATTTCAAAATGAAATAGTGGTACAAAGAACAAGACAGGGGAAAATGACATATAAGCCAGTGAAAACGACAATGAATGGTGGCCCTTATCCTGAGAGGGAAAGTAAAGGGTAGTAACGAGTACGTCACGTAATTTAGCTAGCGTGATCAAAAGTAGTGTAATGAAGAGTTATATAAAAGGTCAGAGTGTTGTATAGTCAAAACAGTCTCATTACCTCTCTTTCATCGCCCCATCTCGCTCGATGGACCAGCGCTCCCGACGTCGCCCTTGACTTCGCATGACTTGCAGCAGAACAGAAGAAATTAATTCTGCGTACAACTCTCTTACGTTGTTACGGCATGGATTTCATCCTAAAAGATTCTGAAGAGGCGCCCTGCGAGTGAAGTTGACTTGCACACTGACTACACAACCGGCATCTACACACAGAGTGAAGCAAGAGTAGCAGCACCTGTAAGCGGAGCAACGAAATCAAATGTACTCAGAGGCTTTGTGGTGTCAGGAACCAAGATGTCAAATTCCTTAACAAGATCGTCCATTTACTTACGGCGTGACCTGCTTGCTGCAAAATTTCTAGACGAAGAAACTGCATATACAATTCTTCATCTCGCTCAAATGTGCGAAACAGATGGCCTGCGAAACCTTTTGTTGACTAAAATGATTAACTTTAAAAGCATTTTATCTCCTTGGAGTTATCAGTGAATTTTTGATTTGAGTGTTGTTGCTACCATTCAGAAAATATTTATGAGTTAGAGCCTTTAATCAACTAGACTAGATTTGAAAACTTGTCAGAATTCTAAACCCATAAGCGATAGATTCTAACGCGTGTTTGAATTCGACACTTACATAGTTCAAATTTAACTTTATGTTAGAATTTTTCACTCATACTACACATATTTATTCACATGCTGGAACACTACACCTATGAGATGCAGATCTAACCACATGCAAACAATATTCTACCAGTATACGGTACCGATTTAATCACGTTTTCAAATTGCACACCCGTGAAGACTAGCTCTATCCATGCATTAGAAATTGAACTAGTTTCATTGGGATTGAGATTTTGGAATTGATATCACAGCACCAGATGTCCCGATCTGCAGCGCTGCCGAGAGTCAACACCTCCTCTGCGCGACGCGGCACATCTGTTTATCTGACAATCGCCCTGCCGAACAGCGCACAAACAAGGATGGACCTTCCACCGATTTCCATCACAGTCACGCTCTAGCAGTTGACTTCCCTGTCGTTCGAACGATCAAATCAACACCTGGTGACATCTAATAGGAAATGCTCCAAATTAAGATGACAGTGTTGTCTCAAGCTGCTCTTTGAAGTCGCATGTTTTTTATCTTTTTTGTTACCATTCGATGCTAGACAGAGATTGCATTGCTTGTCTCGATTAGAAGTGCTTCAATTTGAGGTTCGAGTTGGAGCGCTGAGGGTCAAGTGAAAATCGCTTCATCTAAGGTTGAAATTTATGTACCTGAATTTGTGAAGGTAAACTTGAAGTATCTGATACATCAATCCGTTGATTGAATGAAACTGTGAATACATTCTCCGATGATACTCGTACATCTCTGAATGTCAAATCTCAGTTGAGAGGCATTTGAACACACATACCTCTGTATATCTCTTTCGAAATTACATTTTACTGTACCTTCAGTTTCTCAATACCTTTGTGCTGTAAACAACTGGTGAAAGCTACTCTCAGCGAGTAGCATGAATGCTGCTGCTACCAATAGCGACCGCTATTATTTACGGTATGGGTTTTCAATTTTGCCCCATAATTTTTCTCCACGAATTATGCCAAAATATTCCTCGCTCCCTCGGACGCTGTCTGTTCGAACAGCACTCCAAATAACATGCATAAGGCCGACCAATCAGAAGTTCTGGTCCGTTCCCATTGGGAATCTTGGAATTTCTTTCGATGAGAACTCTGACTACTGGGAATTGAGATAAAAATTTCAATACTGAATTCAAAGGAGCAATGTCAGACAAGTAGATGTTATCGTAACTGACCATAGAACTTATGATTCACGGCGATAGTTAAAGCTCTAATCGGAGCAATTAGAAATTGATATTACCGGTTTTAGAAATGAACGCTTTAAAAGTCGGAACGTAAACTTCGAATTATAATAAGTAAAAAACAATAAAGTTGGGCTTAAAAAGAAACTTTGAGCACTGAACAACAATTAGAGATTGAAAATGTTGAGACCTGTTCTAGAGTTGATATTAGAAAGTCATTGAAGTGAGGAGAGCCAAGTAGGACTAATTTCGTTACTTTGCGTTCGTATTTTTGTATGTTATATTCAGCTGAGCGACGGCCTGTGAAGAAAGGAACAGCGACCTCAAACTTTGTCTTTAGCTCACGAATAATTTTAAGAAAACGTAATCGGCTCGAAATTCAGGTGGGCCAAGAGTAGCCAAACGCAACAACGCCACATGCGTCCACCGCAGCCAGCACGCAGGGGGTGCTCAGCCTGTGAACAGGTGCGCTGTAGTCTTCACGGTGAAATGAGGCCGCATCTGAGGCCTGTGAGGCCATATCTGAAGCCTGTGAGGCCACATCTGAGGCCGTTGAGGCCACACCAGAGACCGTTGAGGCCACACCAGAGGCCGTTGAGGCCACATTTGTGGCCTGTGAGGCCACTACACCAGCCACTTCACACTCGCCGCCCGCGGTGCGGTCCGCAGAGTTAGTCACATCAGGACCCAGAAGAGTCATAAGCATTTGCTCTCAGCTGTGAGAGAGTGCGGCGATGGAAACTTTACGTGTGTCATTCTCTATTATTAATTTTAAGAAGCATGCTCATTTTCAATTTTTAATAATGAAAAACTCCGTTATCAATATCTTCCATACCTTTTCCATTGATATCTAATCCGTTATAAGCCTTGACAAGAAAATTAACCGAAAGTAAATTACCTTCGTTGTTTCAAACTCAATTCCAATTGAATTGATTTCGAAGTTACGCATCTCTCGAGACACAGCTGGGGACAAGGCTTTCAAGAGAATTACTTCGTCATAGCAGCACACGTGGACAGTGTTAGTTCTTTAAATTCGACTCAAAAGAGTTCTTGGTTCTTTTGAGTCGACCTAAACAAACTACAGTTCTGTTAAAACGACATAAATAGCTACGAATGCTGTTGCGACAACACCTGAGCTGTTACAAAAATGTAATTTGTTTGTTGAAAAGACATCAAAGTTCAAACATGTTCAATTTCCTCACTCGATGCGCTCGGTTGTCTGGATCAATACCGATTTTGTAGCCTCATTTACGTCTCCTACGAGCAAATCTAGCTCAAATTTGTCTCGCGCTCTGATCGTAATTTTTCTGCTTTATGCAAACCTGTGAATCATAATATCGAATTCGATCCCACAATTTTTCACAATTTTCCAATTCATAATTGGGTGAGGCAAGAAAATTTAAATTTATTTTACATCAATTTAAAAAAGTGTTGTAAATTCTAGTTATGTTTACAATTCGTGTCCGCTCAAGTGACGATATTCAGTCAGAACGGTAGATAAATTACAACTTTCTGAATGCAAAATAATTCTGTAATCCACAACAGTCAAGAATAATAAAATTGAATGAAAACACACGCAATTAATTTCATTTTTTAAGTGCGGATAGATTGCTTAAAGTAGCCTTTCTTTAGATGGAAAAGAAAACGTGCAGTTAATCCCACAGGATGACCAAAGTCAATATTATTTCAAAATTACTAAGTTAATTCTAAAATTAAGGCCTTGTAAAATTACTCACCCAACACTGAAATCCATATTTTTGTTGCAAGATTAAATCTTCATTCCAAACTACCCAGGCAACCTCGACACACATGTTCTGAATTTTTAAGTTAAAAATTTGAAGTCATAGCATTTTTGATAATATCATCAACTCAAATCTTAACGATTAAAGTGCAGCGATTATTTATTTGAACGTTGTCCGGAAATGAAACGTAGGTGTGCATCGCTTCCTCGCCTAAGGACAGCGGAAGGTCAACATCCGGATCGTAGGTCTGGGCTTCTGTATAGGCCAGGGTCTGGTCACGTGTCTAGATTTAGGCTTGTGCGTAGGCCTTGGTCTGTGCTTAGGCCTGGGTCTGGGGTTTGGCCTGGGTATGGGTCTGTGAATAGTCTTTGGACTGGGCTTGGGTCTGGGTCTGTGATTTGTCTATGGTGTGCATGGGTTTTGGTCTTGGCCTGCGTCTATACTTAGGCATAGGTCTGGGCTTGGGTCTGAGAGTGGGTTTGGGCCTGGGTGGGGATATCCAGTATAACAAGGCTTGGTCTTGCGCTTGGACCTGAATTTGGACTTGGTCCTGGATCTGCGTCTAACTATGAAACTGGGTTTCTGCTTGGGTCGGAGATTGTCTTTGGGTATAAACTAGAGTCTGAGTGCACACCTGTGTCTAGGTTTAAGTCTGATTCTGGGCTCAGACATAAATCTGGATTTGATTCTAGGCGCGGAAACAAGCCTGGCTGTTGGTCTGTGAGTGGGTCTGGTTCGCTCTGGGTCTAGGCTAGGACCCAGACTTAGTTCTACATAGTTTTGGATTTCCTCCAAAGTGCGACTGCTAGGAAACTAATCTTGGCGTTCGCATGTGGTTTTCATGCCCGACTGCCCAACGCTGACGTAGACTACAACACTGACGCCGCTGCACAACGCTGAAGAAGACTAAAACACCATGACGCCGCTGCACAACGCTGACGTAGACTACAACACTCTAACGCCGCTGCACAACGCTGACTTAGACTACAACACCATGACGCCGCTGCACAACGCTGATTTAGACTACAACACCATGACGCCGCTGCACANNNNACGCCGCTGCACAACGCTGACGAAGACTACAACACCATGACGCCGCTGCACAACGCTGACGAAGACTACAACACCATGACGCCGCTGCACAACGCTGACGTAGACTACAACACCATGACGCCGCTGCACAACGCTGACGTAGACTACAACACCATGACGCCGCTGCACAACGCTGACGTAGACTACAACACCATGGCGCCGTTGCACAACGCTGACGTAGACTACAACACCATGACGTGACGTAAAGTATCTTTGCGAGCAGAGGTGGTCAAAAGTCAGCGTCGGAATGCGTGCAGCAGCCCAGGGTTGTGGCCCTGTACCCACTGGGTGACCCCTGAGCCCTGCACCCGATCCCTTCCTCTCCGTGTTAACATTGAAGGGCATCTCGCTGCATCGAAGGGCTGCTGTGGGACTTAGGTTCTAAGCTATTTTACGCCCATTGTTTTTATTCCCTCATTAATAATGAAGGATCTTTCACAGCATCGAAGGGCTGTTGCGGTACAGGACTACGGGTCTTTGATCTTGTGACGTTCATTGTTCTTACCCTATTATTTAACATTGGAGGATATTTCACAGCATCGAAGGGCTATTGTGGTACATGACAATGGTGTACTAGTGTCCTCCTCGTACTTCATTAGAGACCTTTATGATTCCGATTGCAAATCTTGTTCAAGCTTCTAGTACGTTTCTTTTCATGCGTTCAAATCCAGTTGAAAAACTGAAAAATGCTATTTTGCATGAACATACTGGAAGTTCTCTGACTGAAATGCGCGCTCGTTTAAAATTGTGTGGTGATGGATGGTTCTTCTAACAGGATAACTCAGCGATCCACAAAACTGTCCAATCAGTCATTTCTTTTAGGAAAGTATGTCCTTCTTTTCAGTCATCCATCCGGTTTAACATAATTGAATCCGATATCGGACGTTCGGGGATGGATGGATAGTAAAGTCTACAAAATTGAAATTTGAGATAGGATCTTCAAAGTGTCATTTTCATATTTACGTGAATTGTCTAACTAGATTATGTAACAAAGGGAATGCATTATTCCATGCTTTCCTCTCTATCATTTGTTTCGACTATTAACATGGGTTCGACAATACCCAAGTGTGGATATCAACTCATGATCTCAATGGTAAGACATTTTAAAAACCGTTGATGGTTTTTGTATTCTCTTTATTGGAAATAAACTGTTGTTCTTTGTTTCTTTTTTCACTTCGAATAAGCTTTCCTTAAGCCTATTAGAAACTCTCATTTCAAGCGTGCGGCAAAAAATGTCTGAGATCATAAACAAGAATAAAGGCAAGAAGGACTCAATACCAAGTTCTCATGTGCTTACTTCGACTTCGGTGTTAAGAGCTTCCCACATTTTTATTTTTTGCTCTTAAATTATAGATCAGCTCGGAAGCACCTCATTAACTCAAAATGGCATTATCTACACAAATTGGTGAGATTTAAATTGTTTATCGTCTTCATCAATTATCTCTGCCAGTGAGTAAATTGAAGCTGATGAAATTTTGAAATCTAACCATGAAAACTGTATTTTTCAGTTTTTCAATTGGTCCTAAACTTATGATCAGGACAGCATCAATAATGTCATCGTTGATGAAACATGTATCATGAGTTGTGCAACATTTGATTCAAGTGGGAAATAAGATTTTGCGTTGCTATAGGTAAGAAAGCCACTGCGGTTTGACACAATAAACTCCAGCTATTTATATTTCTTATGTGAACGTTTTTGAGAGAGGATTTAACTAAATTGAGAAAAACGATCACTTAGTTCCGCCGCTCCCAATGTATGGATATTTATTTCTCATGAATACAGGATCCACTCACGTCTTCCGGTAGTCTTTCACGGGTAAATTATTTATGAAGCGTTGTAATCTCTCATCAGAACCGCGAAGGTTTACGTCAGCTTGGAAAATTTGTGGCCGGAGATCTCAGAATGAGTCAACTTGATATTTTCGGTGCGTAAACTTCATTATTGCAGAAAACGAATTCATGTATTAAAGTTTTCAATGCGCGCAAATAGAAAATGAAATTTCGTTAACGTGGGTAATTTCTTGCTGATGAAAATACTTAACATTTTCCAGTAGAGATATTTGAAGCCAACGATAGCGGTTTGCCAAAAAAATGCTTATAACGATAAGAAAATATGTTCCTTAATTTTTATTAGATGAGTTGTGTTCTAACTTCAATGAATCAATACACTAATACAATAAAAATGCCCCAGTTGGGATTGGAAGATGTAAAACGTACAAAAGCTGTTGAGAAGTATTTGGTACAAAGTTGGTAGAAATTAAAGAAAAATTTCACTCAAATGATTTTCATAAAATGAAATGAGTTTTCTGAATACTGCTGAGCGCCTTTAATTTTGCTATTTCTCTGCATATCTTATCCGAATAGTAAAATTACCTATAAATGAAATAGATTCTCCATTACGGAAAAACTGATTTGGTACGTCAAGAACACCTACAATAGCTAAAGGGTTAACAAGTTAAGGCATTCACAGCATTTAATGAAAACCGCTGCTTTCTTGTTTTATGAATAAATTGACGCATTCAAAAATCCTCAAACTTTGATCTGACATCGCATTTGTAATACGAGTTTAAATAACTTGTTTATGAACTTTAGAATGTCAAAAAAATGAACTCAAACTCGAGGGCTAAAACCTCCCCTTGAGTGTCAGCGCCGCGCGCGCGATGTGCCCTGCAAAAGAGCGGTGTGTTCCTGTAGTTATTCTATGTGAAGTTGTGTCTTCTGATGCTCAACGTGAATAGGTTTCTCTTATTTACTATTCGAAATGTGTATGTAAATATACACTGAGTATTTATTTATGTAAATAGCTTGTGAAGAAATGAAACCATTGTTCATTATACACAATGGAATGAAGTTTACATAAGCAGAAATAAGAACAATAACAATGTTGAGGATAGTTGTTCTTCTCACATGGTTTTTTCTCTAAAGATTAAGCGAGAAAGTCAATCAATTTTAAGTACAAAGAAATGCAACTGATCAATGCATGGTGACTGTTTCCTGATGGAGACTGTATCTTTCTTTCCGATTTGACGCCAAACTTCAGCTTGTTTTGACGTCGCCAAAATTTCATTAGTTTCATTAGAGCAAGAAATATTCGGAAAAGTTTCCTGACTTTGAGCCTTCAGAAATCAGAACTTTCGTGGTTAATGTTAGTACGCATAAAAAAATTCAAAGACCGTCTCTTCAATTCCCGTTAGCAAATTTTTGGTTTTAATTCCCCGAATATTAAAATTTTGCGTTCATTTTTCACGGCACCTCGATGCCTGCGGGGTGTGTGGGAGCGCTGAACCGCGAGCGAACTCTTTGTGATCGAGAAGCCAATATCCACAAAGCGGTGCATCCTGTATAGACTATACTGAAGTTCTTCTTTGTAAGCGTATTGGTATTTCTAAATTGAAGTCTGTTCCAACAGCTCTGGCATGTACGACAATTGTGGGCGTAAAGGAGAAGTGGAGACTGATCGTTCGTGATTCTGTGGCACGAGCTCTGGTTCTGCACTGGCGATGGTTAAACCCAGACATTTTTATTCCGTAAGGGAATGATATTTTTGGCTGTGATACTGGAGCATAAAATACTCTAATATTTGTAAAAACGTTTATATGGGAGCTGTTACAAGAACAGTTCAGATACTTCTGCAATATACATATCTTAATTTCTCAAACATCTAGGTGTTCAAAACTTCAAATGATGAGGAAACACTGTGTGCTATCAACTCAAGTAGACGAGAGTATAGTGTATAGTTGTAATTCGAAATTTTTTACTCATTTCAAAAATTTTCTCCTGGCATTTTGTAAGTAAAATGACTATTGACAAAATTGCTGTTGAAATTTGTAGGTATTTTCCAAAACACCATCAAAATAAATACACGGGGAAGGCTTAACTTTACCTTTCCATCATTGCCTAACTTTTAAAAGTTCTGAAAATGAAATCAGTTTTTATTTCATTTCGTATATTTTAAATGGAATGTTTTCAAGTTGAAAGTTGATCTTTGAAATCCCCGCCCGCTATTTTAAAATCAGAAAAATGTCGGCTTCCCCGCTGAAGCCTCGCGAAAGTGAAGGTGGAATAGGATCCCCAGATGAGCGAACACCAGCTTTCAAGAGCGAGTTGTTGGTAGAAAACTTCAATTTTGTGGACGCTCGACGAGCTGCATCGGAGCTCTGAACTTTCATTGAGTGCAAACAGCAAAGCAGGGTTGCGCAAGGGGAGACGTTGCACCACGGTGTTGCGAGCTGGAAACTTTTCCTGGAGCGTCACCGCAAAGCGTAGCAGGTGAGCCGTTCGAGTCATCGCTTCCGCTTCCAGAGCGCAGGCGAAATGCCACTGGCTCGAACGCTGGCTGGGCACACGCGCGCGCTGCTGGTTGCCCCTCTGTTGAGTAAAGATAGGAGCAGCTTGGTGCATCTCAGATTTTATATTCATATGCGTTTTTAAACTGATCTTCATGTTATTGTGGAGGAATATGTTTGAAACTCAGCACATGCGCGCGCTCATAAGGCACTTTTAGTTGCTCCGTGGGTGGGAAACAATTTGTTTAATCACAAGTTATACTTAAAAATTGATCCGCAGGGTTAAAATTAATCTACAAGTTATCATGGAGGAATTTGTTCAACACTTATATGATGGAATGGAATTTGCAACAGTGGGATTTATTATTTATACATGTTGAATTTGCTCACATGTTTTAACAGAACTAATTATTTGTGACATTATGCATTTACTGGATGGATCATTGGATTGAGAAACTTCAAATGATGTTAATTTAAGTGCTGAATAGTTTTCCGTTACTTTTCAGAAATGAATCATTTTCTAACACTATCTATTTGAATTTAATGCCACAAATGAGTTCATGTATCATGAAGATGCATGCCACATCTCACTTTACATTAAAAAAAGACTTAGATACTTTTTTTTCGTTTTTTATCTTCGCTCATTGAAGTGAAGACCAAACGGTGCTGAGTGGCCTTTCACTATTTACTGTTGGTAAACAATAAT
Source organism: Platorchestia sp. MABIK (assembly GCA_014220935.1). Lineage (NCBI taxonomy): Eukaryota > Metazoa > Arthropoda > Malacostraca > Amphipoda > Talitridae > Platorchestia > Platorchestia sp. MABIK. Next base: position 18,697 of record JACJUY010003795.1, on the reverse strand, counting down.
TATTTTCTAGAGCTTCTCAACTTTATGTTAAATTGAAGAATTTTATAGTTTGGAAGCGTAGTACTGACCAACTCGTAACACCTTTGAAACAGGGTTGAAGCAAAATAAATAATGATGATACTACCAACAATATCTCACAACTTGAGTACAAAACTCGTTGTTAGGAAAGGTCAAAAACTTGTGCCGAGGCAACACAACTTAGGAAGTGTGTGGACCTCGCACTATGAACTCAAAAATGACCCCAAGTTTTGCACAAGAAGAGATGTCTTATGCGTTCCACTCTTCATTTGCAGCTATTCCTGCACTGCCAGGCGTTTTCCCACGCGAAACTTTTGCTTGTTCTCTCAAGGCAGGAGCTACTTCTAAGTTTGTCTGGTTTGCCCGTCCTCATGCATGAATGTCAGCCAGAGTTGGGCATGTTTTTGCAAGTTTGATTGAGAACAGACGTTGCACATGGGCTGAACTTAACTTTGCTTGGTTAACTTTCCATCCAGAGGCGTCAAATTGCCTTTGACTGCTGATATATTTTCTCCCGTAACTTTCGGAGACACAACATCCCAGTTTTCTTACTCGAAGTTTAGAGGCGGTGCCGGCCGTGGCAGATTTTTTCCGAAACTGCTTGTGGACATGCAAGAAAAATTTGCTCGAGTTGAAGGGAGGAATGAGGAAGAAGAGCTAACGTACGGGCATCGACGACGTCAGTTATGTTGCTATGATCATACTAACGGCCTATTTTTCTCTTCCGCCCTTCGTTGCGTGTGATATACTGTTGCAAGAACGCGGGCAAAATTTTCTTCCGAGCCTTCTGAAAAGGAATCAGAATTGGATGCAGTTCATTTGACTTTCTTATTGATGTATTCTGAAATAAAATGTGAACTTCTTCGTAGTATAGATTTACATTAAGACTCTGATGACATATCATCATGACGTACCATGCAAAATTATGGTATTGAGTTCTCAGAGTATGGTTTAAAGATCAGAAATCGGATTTCTAAACAACTTCGTCAAGCTAAACAGATGATTTCGTGAAAAATTGACATCGACTCAAGCGAACAATGCTGTCAGCTGTTTCTCTACGACGACGTAAATTCTTTAAGAAACCCGTAGTTGAGTCTGTCACCAAAATTTGAATTCAGCAGAAGACTTGGAGTTGCTGTGTGCATATCTTATGTATACATCCCGTGTCTCAGAACACAAGCTACACACGCGAGCGTCAGCGTTTTCAACCTCAGCCGTTAAAGAACTAAACTTGTGCACTATCGTCCGTTAAACTGCAGCTTTGTTCTGCTGCTGCCAGCAATAAAATGCTGTCGGACCTTCACCTTGGGACCGTGTTTTAGTAACCAATGAGGAAAACAACTTTCATCTCTAATGTGATGCGAGCATTCAGGGCTCACTACTATAGCGAAGATGGCTAAACTGTATGGATGTTATATTTGATGCCATTCCAATGTGATTGGTATGTTTCAATAAAGTTTGATGAAGACACATCTGGGAAGTTGTAAAACTAAAAATCTGAAGTTTTTCGAATTGCTTCAGATTAAAAAGATGAGCAGAGGTGTGATGTTTATCATTTTTCTCTTTAAACTGCTGTGGGAAAAGAGGGTGGGAATCAAGCCTCAATCATTTCCGAGCTGTCATTAAATTCTGTCGTTAGTCCACGGGGTTCATATTTTTAAAACAAACATACTGACTTACATTTCAAGCATCAACTTCTCTGAGAACACGGTTTTACTTTTCAACACTGAGCGGTTACATTTTCAGCACTCTACAGGTTCATTTTTCATGCCTAATTCTAAATGCAAAAAAACTCCCAACTTTTTTTAAATATTGGAATGTCTGATTGTGTATAGAGGAACAGGGTTTCGAATTTGTAATTTTTGCGAAGTTCATGTTTGACTTCAGTTGAAAGTTTTGACTTTTTCTTCAGGAGTCAAAAAAGTCGGCAGACTCTGATTCTACCTCGACAAAAAAGGTTCGAAATATTTCTTTCAGAACACAAATAGCTTTACATGACTATAAGTGGATGAAAAAACTCCCAGTTAAATTCCATGAGTGAATGAAATGCCCAGAATGTTGCCCGTTCCCGACTCCGATCACGAGGCTGGAACATCGAGCTGAATAAGCAAGGCTTTGCTCAAAGCTTTTTTTTTGCATCGGACGAGAAAGGCAACACAAAACCCAAGGCCCCTAAATGTTGGAATTTTTTTTGCCCGTTTCTTGTTTCTCACCAGCAGAAATTATATCGCAGCCGGACGATGATAATACTCAAGCAAAAAAGTTAGCTTTATGGGTTTGTTAAAAAATCAGACGTGGAAGAAAATGAGTGTTTTGCGAATTTAGCCTGCCGATGGGTATCAATAATCAGTCAGTAGGTAATGAAAAGACTTACGTGCTTATGATACGTGATTTTTGTTCCGTACGTTCAAGATGTCGGTAGTTTTTGCACGCATAGAAGTGTTGAATGTTACAGTAATTGAAAATCAAGAGAGAGAAGAGTAACGTTGTGCGTTAACGACTAGGGAAATAGACAACCTTCTGTTGAAATAGAAATATATTCTTTTTAAAAAGTCTGAAATAGTTTTAGTTTTTCACGATAATAAATTAGTTTTTACATTCTAATCTGTAGTAAAATGCAAACGGAATGATCGCTTCCATTTCATTTTACTTAATCTGATATGCAAACTGAAATGCAAACTGAGATGCAAACTGATATTTTTATTTATACTGATATGTTTACAACATTTATTTAAACTGATACGCACACTGTAAAAGACACCATTTTTTTTGCTCAGGCAGTTAATTAAGTGCTACAAACGGCCGAGCAGAAAGCAAATTATGTATTATCGTCTCATACGAAGAAGTGGAGCATCCACATTCTTGGTGTATCAAGCCATTAGAATATTTACAAAAGGTCTTTAACAGCTACGAACTCCATGTTACGAGCGTGTGCGATCATTTCTTAGACCGAGGGCAGTACTTTAAATTGAATCCTACATAATATGCCATACTTGCATAAAAACTGACAGCAACACTTCTCCGTGAAAATTCTCCGCAAATGCAAGCAATAAGTTATGAGAAAATGATCGATTCTTACTCTTGTCACCTGCACGAAAACATGAACATAAGCAGTGCGTGCTCGCTGCGTGTGTGCAGGGTTTGCGGTGTGAGGGGTTGCGTCTCACGCCACACTGCATCGCTGCTCTGCATCGCTGCTCTGCATCGCTGCTCTGCATCGCTGCTCTGCATCGCTGCACTGCATCGCTGCACCGCAGTGGGTGCGTCGTGGGGGCGCAGGTGTAGCCAACGTCGGCGAATTGGAAGCAAACAGGGAATGTGGGATGAGCAACGCCCAATATTGAAATGAGCTACTTAGCATTCCTGCCGTGAAATAAATGCTTTTCGGGACCGTGATAGCCATGGTAAAAGGGCCAATTTTTTGTAAGAAATTTGTAAACGTAGGTCTTTTGCAAGCTAGTTTTTACATCAAAGCTCATCATGATATTGAAGATGAATAGAGTGTTGTTCATAAATTAAAATATGAAGTTTATACGCATTTGCTACATTTTTAGTCAGTTTTTGGCTAGGATTGAGTCAACCAGCCAGGCAACACAAATTTCCAAAACCTGAACAACTTTTCCAACACTTGTGAGAGACTTTCCCAAGTCCAACCCAATATTGTGGTTTCGTCGACAAATTGATGTGGCATGTTATACTGCAGTATGTAGTGAGACATATTTCTCTGAAGGAGATACTCGTATAACGATTGCATTTACGGGAATTAGCGCTTCCAGAAGAAAATGAGAGGCTTCGAGCTGAAGCAGTCTTTACTTCTGTTGTAAAAAAAAAGATTTTGTTCTGTTACGGACCGTCTCTTTTTGTTCACTGATGTCCTCTTTTTCTGCACCTCCTACTCTTTTTTTCAACTTTCATCTTAAGTGGTAGACTGTTTACTTAACTTACTATTTCTGTGCGCAGGGGATCCTAAGTGGAAACACGCCTTGTGTATAGATTCCCTGTTTCTTCAATTCCATAATGGAATGGTGCCTCCCTTCTTCCTCTCTTTCGAATACAATTGTTGTGTTTAGGGAGGCTTGAATTAGTTTATCTAATTTAATAATGGGACATGTAGGAAAGTGTGTAGTGTGATATGCTCGTAACGCTTTTATAAAATGATAATTCAGGGCGCAGAATGCGACATTCTGCTGTGTGACAGTATTTAGCGTGTAAAAACGCACGGACAAAATGAGATCAACATTAATATTTATGGCGATGGGTACGTTGCGTGATCAACGTCGTAGCAACATGAAAATAATCTGGTAACGATTTGGCGAGGATGAAACAACGATTTTGGGAGAATATTGCAACAATATTGGAACAATATGGGAACAACACTATAACGAAGCAGGAACTGTATGGTAACAAATAGGTGCAATGTAAAACTAATACAGGAAAATATTAAATTGAATTCTAAGTTAGTTTAAGCCTCCCTTACCACAACAGAGGCGTTCCCAAGAGATGTAGGCCCGTTTAGTATGGCATTAAGGAAAGGGGGTATTTATGCATAAGGTGTGTCCCTACCACCTGCGCAAAAACCAGCACGATTGAATCAGATCAAAGTTGAAGGAGAAAGTAATAGGCGCTTGACAAAAGATAGCTGTGAACCGAAAATGATGGTCCGTAACAAAACAAAAGTCTTATTGATTCCAGCAAGGAGGAAGCTTGCCTAATCAGTAGCTCAGGACCCCACATTTTCCCCCTGGGAGCTCTAATTTAAATAGATGCAATAACTAAATATACATGTATGCCGTTAGAGGCAAGTACATGAATAATACAGTTATAATTTGGAAAATGGAAATGTGACGAGAACTGTGTGCTGGCTCCTGTATGAGATAAATCGTTGTAATCAAGAATAAAACCACATAAAACGGAATCAAGTTCATTTTCTAAAAAGGGGCATTCACACTAGCGCTAGTTTCGAAACATTAATTTTTGTATTTTGCTTATCTTATTTCCAGAGCATTCATTGATAATGAAGTTTCGAAACTAGCGCTATTTTGAATGCCCCTTTTTTGAAAATGAATGTTATTCCGTTTTATTAGGTTTTACTCTTGATGAAATTTAGATTTCCAAGACACGCACCCATCTCTGTGATAAAGCGTTTTAATGATTATGCTTCTATAAAAAGTCAACTTTTGAGAAATTCCAAACGTACGATAAAAGAGCACAAGTGTTAAAAAACTCTTCATTCATTGCAAATGGTTCGGAATATTTCAAATTTCATCTTCAGTGCAGACACAGAGTAGAAAAATGTCAACGTTAAAACTCACAGAAAAATAGAATAAATTAACCCTATCCTCAAAATCATTGAACCAATTCCTCGCTCAAACACAAGTTGACGAAACTCAAGTTGATAACTTGACCGTAGCACAACTCGCTTATTTAGCGAAGGCTTCAGTGCAGTGAGTGTCCAGAAAGGAGGCATGGAGATAGTTTGCTCCTAAAGAGTGTCGCGCTTCGTCACTTTGTAACAGAATAAGTTTCAAGGGCTTTCAAATGTCATCAGCATCAATTACTCTGAAAAAGAGTGTCCGTGAATGAGCGTACTCGAGGTGTGCTCTCATTAAAAATTCTTTTGGAAAAAACGAGTTCGTTGAAGAGTTTTTCAAAAGAGTGCTCAAGAAAAGTACTCATTTGAAAGTACTCATGAAAAATATGAATACAAAATTAAAAAATCAAATCTTTTATTAAATTTTCTTTTATAAGCTCAAACCCATTTTGAATGCAAACGAAGCGCGTTGACCAATTAGAACTCGACAGCCTATATTTATACATCTATATTTATAATTTTATGAGAATATTTTTCCTCATTTATGTTTATCTGCATGCAATAACGTCTATTTACATGTGTTTACACAACTATGTGTGCAACTGTAGATTTTTACTAGAATTTATACCCATTTATATGTATTGGTAGCGTGTCCATCTCTGTTTAGGCATTAATACATAAAGCCCAAAATAGTTCCACGTTGATTTTGATTTTGAAACTTAAAAAAGAACTTTGAAAAGGGTTCTTGGATCCCCCCCACTGTCATCTGTTAGATCTCATCCAGAAGAGTGCAATGTTCCGGTCTCCCTAAATGATTTTAAAATCTTGGCCGGTACCTCTTACAGAACAGATCTGCGCCTTCTCGAATCTCTGCATATTTACAAAAAGAAACCTATACTGAATGACACCCAAAGTGCTTTCCTGCTTCATGTTGCCAACACCTAATTCAGCTACTCAGTTTTTCCTCTCATAATATTTTACCGTTGTTCGTGTTTTTTCCAAGTTTAGATTTTTATAGATACTTTTTTAGTGTATTAATTCTTCCTCTTTTGGTTTCGTTTTACAGAGATTTTTTGCTGAAGATGGACAGTTAGTCCGAAACGTTCAGTTTTATGCGATCCTTTATAATAAAAATGACTATGTGTGTAGCGATTTTCGCCTTGCTTTTTATTCTCAAGCTTAGAAGCATCAATGCTGGAGTTATTTTAGGGTTGTAATTTCCTAATGACTTTACCGAGCGAAAACAAAATTTGACTGGACGTCTGTGACCTACGCCAGACGAGATGTGAGTGAGAGCAGCTTCACGCTGGTGTTCGATGCATGGCTTAATTTATCTATTTCACACACTTTACATAATTCGAGCAACACCAATTGCTCATCTAATGAGTCCTTTTCAACTAATTTACCCCAATTGACTAATTCGTCGTGTTGACCTAATTCGTCTTAATTACCTAATCACCATGTTTGATTAATTTGTGTTTTTATCTAATTTTCTTAATTTCTATAATGTGCCCTGTAACCCATACACGCCCCATTTGCGCTCCACGTCTTATCAAATTTGCGCTTTTACCTAGTTCACCGTTTATTTGAAGCCATTAACATAATTTGTAGACCTAATTTATGTAATGTAATTAATTACCAATACTTTAGCCCCACTGTTAAATGACACACTTTGAGCAGGAGGAGAAAATTAAGAGTTAAGTTGTGTCGTTCAAAAGGAAGAGTAAAAATGCATGAAAGCGAAAAATGTTTTGTCAAAACACTTCACTTGATACTTTAAATTCAAAGACATTTTTGCATCCCAAATTAGAAATAACGCACGAATACTAAAATCAGCATTCAATATTAGCCAATTGTTCGAAAAACTGATTTCCCCCCTTTTTGTGCGACCTATGCACCACAAAAAATAGATTAAAGTAAACAGCCGTGCGACAAAAGCGTCCGCCAACTCAAAGTCAAATGCATCCACAATTCCCAAAATTTAATTCACCGTCCTAGCCACGTTGTTACTCACAAGCAATATTTGCTAACTCAATCCGTCAATTTCAGTGAAGACACACGAGTGTCCTGTGGGTGAGCAAACACCAATCAAACGGGGGAGCGACGCAGCTGTGTTACTGCATTAGCGCCGGGCGTAATTTTTACGGAGGCAGGTAAATACGGCGAGTTTATCCGGGACAGCTGCTCTGCAATACGGAAAAGATGAAATGCTAATACATCAAGGGACACTGCAGGCCCAGCAAAACCATGGATTCGCGCAACAACGAGGTCTCGAAGTCTTCACATACCCAGGTTGCTACAGGAGAGTTTATATACCTCTGATATACGATGAAGGTTATTTGAAAGCAACATACCATCCTATTTTCCTCGTTTCTCCAGTTTTAGAAATTTTGTGGGCTGCTCGGTAGAGCTCCTAAAATTTGAAACAAGTAACTGAGTCTGGTGATAATAATAAATCCTTGAAACTATTCACGATTTTTGTTTCAATACCAACTGCGTAAGTCTTAATTCAACATTTGAATCTACACGTCAGTTGGAACAATCGACGCTTTGGCGAGGTGAAAGTAAGAACCTCAGTTACTGACGCCACAAATGACTAAAGAGATCGCTGCGGAGCAGTCAGGTGGGAAGAAAAAAGCATTCTTGCCGGAAAGAAATGTTCGTTCTCATAGGAATGCAAGACCAAGGTCTGGCCTTGCTTGTAGAGCGAAGCCTGCGTTCCAGAGCGCAAGTGAGCGTGAGATCATGGAACCAGCCACGCCTCTCTTCTCGATCGCGCTTCCACTCGCTAATGAGAGAACTCCGTTTGTCACGAGCAATATGCTTCTCCCATTAGAGTAATAGGCTTTTTCCATGCAATCATGATAGTGTGAATAAAGACTACTGGATTTTTTTCTGTTTGAGTGGAGAAATTGCCCTTATCAAAGTACATTTTCCTGCATCTGAGCAAAAATTCGTAACATCACAGTACTTCAGGTTGTCTGTACAGGAGTGGTAAAAAGTGCTTGCATCTTAGAACTTTCATCTAAACTACTCACAAGTGAGTTTTTTTATTGTATCTCAAGACTGCAAGTTCTCGATTTGCCAGCATCAGAAGGTCGTATATTCAAGTATCTACGACACGAAGTAAGTACTCATACCTGTGCTTGACGTAACCAGCTTGATGAGCATTTTTTATTCGAAGTATGCTCTGCAGACAAATTTTGCGCACTGGAATTCGTCCTTCTTCAGGCTTTTCCGAGCTTGGAAAATTACACATTGAGCCTACGTCCGTTAACTACAGCAATAACTGTACCGTGTGCGAGACACTGAAGTGTTAACCGCAAATTGCGGCGTGTGCTGTCAGGGCGACCTTACGAGCAGGCGGTGCGAGATCGCTGTAAATGGAACTGAAAAAAGGGCGTGTCTTCGTGTAGGTTGCGCGGTAAGCGGACGATCTGTTCAGCAGGTCATCGTGAATTCTGAGATGCTGGTAGGCCGTAGGCCGATTTTGGCATGTTATGTGAAACTGGATCCTGGAATGTTGTACTACTTCAACGTACCACTGAAGCCGAGGACTTGGTACTACACCTTTTTAACTTTATTCGAAAAAAGCTCAAGTTCAATTTAAAAACGATCTAGGTCAATTAAAAAAGCTCAAGTTTAATTTAAAACGGCGCAATTTCAGTTTAAAAAATCTCAAGTTTAATTTAAAAAAGGTTAACTTCAATTTAAACAATTTAAACTTCGATTTAAATAGATAAAGTTTTATTTAAAAGATTGTCAAGTATATCTAAAAAAAGATCAAGTTCAATTTTGAAAAGCTTATGTTTCTAAAATTATGTACCTATGTAATAATAATAATAATAAGTTTGTTTGAGAGAATTTATATTTGTTTAAAAGAACTGGCACTGAATTTAAAGTAAATCACACACCAAACAATACCAAACTGCTGTGATTTTGGACTTAGTTTGACATTCTTTTAGTTTTACCCATGAATCATTTGCTATACAGATCACCGGTACCTATATCTATTGATAAAAATGGTCCAAATAAATTTTTATGTAATAAGTAACTGTGCGATAATTAGCAAATTGCACTGTCTGAAAAGTTAAATATTAAACTGCCTCAAAATTATACTTAAAGAATAGGGCTGCTACAATAAGGGCTTCTTATATAAGATTAAAGGGATAATATAGTATAAGCAATATGACCAATATGATATATAAAAGTAATACTAAATTAGAGGCCAATCACTTAACCAATAATTTCATTTTTCCACATTTATACCATAGAAGTGCATTTATACATTATCTCACATCTTTAAATCTTCTAACGAAAGTATTCTAATAAAATACTTCTGTGTGTGATTGTATGAGCGTAGACATAGCCTGGGTGCTGTGGCATTGAATGGTCTCATCTATGTGTGTATTACATCTTCAAAGAAAAGAAGACCATTCGGTGCTCAGTAATGGTCAGTGAGAATGTCAAATTAAGAACAGAATTACAGCAGCTTGGTAATGTCTGATATTTTATTTACTCTAAATTCAGTGCCAGTACTTTTAAATAAATGTGAATTCTCTCAAATAAACTTTAATTATGTTATTATTATTACCATTATTATTAATATTATTATTACATAGGTACACAATTGTGGAATCATGAGCTTTTCAAAATTGAACTTGATCTTTTTCAAAGTATACATGACATTTTTTAAGTTAACTTGATCTGTTTTAAATTAGACTTGAGATTTTTTAAATTGAAGTGACACCATTTTAAGGGGGTCCTCCGAGGCCCCTGCCAGTCCGATGAGCATTTTTCATGTTTTTGTTGAAAAAGGACCCTTAGGTGGTGGACTATTCGGTCCTAAACTTTTATGGCAATACGGACACTAGATCCCCCCCCCCGGGAGGTGTAAGGGAACCAAAAATTCCGAATTTTTGACCTCATATAAAAAGGAAACAAAACGGGAAATGGAACATTTTCTACTATAACTTTGTTTGCAGTGTTTCAAGGATTCTAAAACTATCATTGGTTTTGTTCTAGCATAAATACTCAATGACTTACATTCTTTTGAAATTTCAATAAAAATGAACTAAAAACCAATATGTCAAATTTTTTCAAAAAACTAAGGCCTAAATCGAAAAAATGGATAGAAGAAATTGTGTTTCTTTTTAAAAAGTTACATATTATAGTCAAATTTCATTAGAACCAGACTACAAATATAAAATTTCATAATTTGAATAAAGAAATTAATTTTTTTTTTTTTCAAAGTACAAATCAAAGTGTGAATATGAAGTTATGCATGGAGATTATCGAAATAAAAATGAAAACAGCATTCAATTACATAAATTGTCCTTATATTACACTTCAACAAAAAATTTTGTTTATGGGCTTATCCCAAAACCTCTAATTTTCAACATTCAAAAGAACAGAAGTCATTGAGTTTTTATGCTAGGAAGAAAACAAAAACCGTTTTAGAATCCTTGGAACATTTCTAACAAAGTTATGTTCTGACTTATTCCATTTTTCCATTTAATTTTTTGTATCATAGCTCATTTCCAAAAATTTTGTTTTTTTATATATTGGTCAAATATTACATATATAAAACATAAAAAAATGTAAATACAAAATGTCAGAAAATAACTTTGTTTGCAGTGTTTCAAGGATTCCAAAACTGTCTTTGAATTTGTTCTAGCATAAAAACTCAATGACTTACATTCTTTTGAAAAAGGTATAAAAATGACCCAAAAAACTAATATTTCAAAATTTTCCGAAAAACTAATGCCTAAATCAAAAAGTTTCATAAGGTCAAATATGTTTGTCTTGCAAAAATACATATACTGACTAAATTTCAGACCAATCGGATAAAAAAAATTGTTTTCCGGAGGACCCCCTTAAATTAAACTTGAGCTTTTTTAAATTGAACTTGTGCTTTTTTAAATTAAAGTTAAAAAGGAGTAGATCCTGCCAAGTAGCGCTAAATTTGCTATGGGGTACTGGAGCATTTAACGTGGCGCTATGGGGTACTGGAGCATCTAACGTGGCGCTATGGGGTACTGGAGCATCTAACGTGGCGCTATGGGGTACTGGAGCATCTAACGTGGCGCTATGGGGTACTGGAGCATCTAACGTGGCGCTATGGAGTACTGGACCATCTAACTGAGTAAATCCTGCAACGGGGCACTGGAGACTGAGACGTAGTGCAGGATCCTGCATTGTGTTGCCGGAATCCTCACGTCCCAGAATACCGAGCTCATTGTGTAAGGTTGTTTCCTGTAATGTGGTTCGGAATTGAAATACGAGGTCTCGGTAACGACGTAGGTAACGACGCGACGGAAGTTTGGAATATCTTCAAACAGATCCTTTACATAATTTTCTGCACTGATATTCTTAGCTCCCGAACTTCGAAGCTTCAATGCTCCATTAACAAACAAGCACAACTCGACCCATCACTGCCTTTTAAAATTATCTTTATTGCGAGCGTACCCGCTATCCGCGATAATCATTGGAAATCGTTTTAACAAAAACTCCACAGATTAATGTGGGTCTCTTTTTTTTTCTGTTCCTCCATTCCTGCATATCAAAAACATTCGATAATTTTTTTAACCATCAGAAAAAATGTCATTTATAATTAATTAGATGAAAACGGAAATTGATAGTCCTGATGTATTGTTTAGGTATGCAGTTTACAGGGCAGCAATACGCAAGGTCATTCCAATCTCACAACAAGCTGTGCATAATAATAGAGGGAGGAAGAGTTAACAAATAACGCAAGGAAGAAAGATGTTGCGAGGAAAAAGTATGGAGAAAAGTTGCTCAGGATAACGATGAAAAGAAGAGCAATGTAGAGAGAAGCTATGTATGCACGAATAAGGTTGAGAACAAAGATTTAGAGAAGAATGATGCAAAGAAGAGTGATGTGGAGAAGAATGAAGCAAAAATGAAAGTGGAAATGAAGAATGAAGGGGAAGAAATAGAGGACCAAGAATCAGAAAATACAGAAGTTGAGGAAGATTTATAAAAATTGAAAAGTATTTAAAGCAAGTTTTTTTACTTCACCTGCAAACAGTGGTACAACTTTAAACGAGAAAATCCAATAAGCTAGTAATATTTTATGTACAGAATTAATATCACTAGTGCACACGGCCCGTCAAAAAATGATAGGGGCAGATATCGGACCAACTGAGCTTAAACATGGCTTTCCTATGATTTCCCATGCTATTCTATGACTTTCCTATACTTTTTTAAGTCTCAACTGTTAAAATTCTATACAACCTAATCTAATCTAACTAACAATGCACGAATCAGTGTATTGTTGAAAGCTCCTGAATTGAAATATAGTCGTCTGCAGTCATATATATTTATCTGTAGTCATATATTTATCTTCCATACAGGTGATAGTCTCCGGCGTCTTTCTTGCTGTCGAAGTCTTGCTACTTCTCTATTGCGGTTGGACGCATTTCTATCTTTGGTGGCCTCTTTTGCCGGGATTTTATTCTGAAACATCGTCTATTATCTCTTCAAAGCTTTTCAAGAAAATCACAATTCCGAAAATCATAACTCAAGTTCCAAAATCTTGGGCCTAATACCCAGTGGTAGCCAGGTTACTGGTCGAACGAATTTAAAACATTTCTTTTTGCATTATGAATTAAAAAAATCAAGGTGACATGATGAATTTCAACTGAGAAAGCTCCATAGAAAATTTCCATTCTCAAAATAAGCCGATTGCGTATTGTGGATACCATAATCAAGAGGAGGTCACACCCTCCGACGGACGCGGCTACTTTTAAAGTAGTGATTCTCAACTAACTGTAATATTGAACTATGAAGACACGTGTAAGCACATTGAATGAAAATATATCAAGTTACCATTTGAAACTCAAATTTATATTCGTAAAATGACAGAGGTTGAGCAATTTTCCAAAAATCAGTATTATTTTATGACGAAAACCAGCGTGTTCTAAGAATTTCAGAATGCTCTCTTTGGTGCAGTATTGATGCGTCATACGGGAGCAGAATTACCACATTAACAAAGATACGTGAAGTGAGAATAGCAGCCAAATTCCGTCATTAATACACTGGGCGAGAATCTGAACTTCTTCAGCAATACATGTAAGTTCGTCAGGTATCGAAATTTCCAAATAAGCACGTAAACTCAAGGCGCTAATCAGAACTACCTCGTTAATTCATGTACATCCTGGGCAAACTAGTAGAAGCCCCTCATCAATACACGAACACACGGCCGAATGAAGCTTCTACACAATTTGAGATCTAATTCGTTTCAAGTGAAGTGTATTTGCACGCGTGCATCAGCAAACACCCTCGCTGAAGTGGCGTTTTAGCCCTGAAAGCTGCAGCAGCGACTGGAATTGCAGAATCAACACCGAGGGCTGCCGGTGTCTATTGACTCAAGAGTCTGAACCAGCGAAAAAGACTCGCATATCGACTCGTCCATTTTTGTTGTAGATTCATGGTACGTATTTCTTCTTGCTAAAAGTGTTTTAAACTTGCGCTAGGTTCGGGGGAATGCGGATAATTTCAAGAGCAACTGAGGGTAACTAAGGACTACTGAGAGAGACACTTTAGCCATAAGAAATTCATCGAAAATGCACAATTTTATTTCCAAAAATTTCGACGCTGAGACTTCGTGAAATTATTTCAAAGGCACGTTGAATTTTTACTGGATCAGAAATGGAAGCAAATAGCCATTCTTTAAAGAGCCTACGTAAGTTTATTTTCATTCGTCCAAACACCGTAAAAAATTCGAAGAGCTATAGATAAAAAATTGATTTTAAACACTCTTCTAGACTCTAAAACATCATACTGTGTGAGTTACTAAGCACGGAAAGCGCTGCGGAATCAGTTTGAAACCAAAGGCTCATTCTGTTCTTCAAACATAGGAATTTCATTTCCCCATTAAACTGTGTAATTTATATGCTCCGGGCTAACTTCAAAGACCTACCAAGGGTCCTCAAGCCTCTTGTAAGGCACTGAGACTGTACACGAGAATTCATTTCAAGTGCTGTAAGCATGACACCTTCAACTCAAGCACACAAAGCCTGTCCGCCCATTAATTGATCGGAAGCTGGGCATCGTTACGCTGGAAAAGAAGAGTTTCGAGTTCGCGGTGTGTGGCTGTGGCTTTAATTAACGCAAGGCGACGCAAAACTGCCGAGTTCTTCTCATTTGAGTGCCAGGAAATTGCGTGCGGACGTCGTGAGATGAAGCACTCGAGAAGACCTTCGTGCTCCGCTCTGGTAATTTCGAGGTTCCCATCAAAAGACCATAAAATTCAAGACATTGTGGAGTCCCTGTGAACTAATCTTATTCGCCGGGCACATCTCTTCCACCTCCACATTGACATCAATCGCTCTACTTTTTGCTACCTTATTTGACAGTGGTGCATCTTTAAATCTATTGTGTTATTAAATCAACGTTATCTTATCAGTAGTGCTTTGCTTAAATCACTGCAACACTATGGTTATTTTACTTTGTAAGTTACACCATGAAAAATTTTACAATATTACGCAGTGTGAAAATTTCATTTTATCCGAAATGCATTAAATAAATTGATTGAAATACTGAGTTGTTGTCAGGTGTGAGGCGTAAAATAAAATTTAATAACATCTTTATTATGAATGAATTAAAAAACAAAGTATTTATGAAATTTTGCAAAATACCAGTTTTATTCTGATTGCTTTTTGATTGAAATCTTCCTGTGCCGCCCTTCTGAGTGTAGTCAAAAATCGTCACTATTACGCAGGCTGTTCATTACGGCACTTGTGAGACCAGACCCAATTCGCCTGATTTCTTCGTTGATGGATGCCTTGAGCTGGTGTTGATTTGTTAATTTTTCACGGTAAACTCTTCCTTGAGGTATGTCTAACGGTAAAAATCCTTAATTGGTTGGAGTAGGACATTGTAACGAAGATGAGTTGTTTTTTGTCCAGCTTGTCATTTATGGGGTAACGCTAAAATCTATGTATTTTTCATTTCAATGTGACTTTTATGCCAGACTGTGTCTCTTGGTTGCAAACACATTCAATACAACTAATATTTTTCAAAATTTCATTAATACTTTGTATTTTTTAAATCTACCCAATAATATAGCAGTTATTAAACATTCTTTTAGGCCCCACGTTTAAAAACGATCCTGTACTTTGTCAATCTCATTTCATCAGTTTGTAAGTTAGCTTGACTTCACTAAATCTGTTGTGCAAAGATTTCAATTTCATTTTGTCAGTTGTGACTCTCCACATATGCGGTGCTATTTTGCTAAATTTGTCTCTTGTGCTACATAAATCTGTTGCATCTTAAACCTATTGTAGGTCATGATCATCATATAGGTTGACCAGTCACAATCTATTAAACTATGCCATAATATTAGTAACAATTTAGTTTCATTGTTTCATTGTTTCAAAGTTTCATTGGATTTACTAGTCTCTACCGTGCGAACTACAACACAGCAGTTGTTCCCTACAAGCATCAGTTAGTCAACAAAAAACCTGCAGTTCTTTTTCGGCATTCGTTATGGGATACTCGAGCCTAAGCCCGAGGGCTAAATGAACCTCGTTAGATTTATTAATACGAAAAATGTTTAAAATCTTATATAGGCAATGCGAAGCACAGCGATTTTAATATTTTTTCCTTTTAACTCGACAATTTTGGGATGATGTTGTATACATAATTTACCGAATCAAAGAATGAAGAGATAAATTAATGACACTGTGAAATTTTTCACATGATCAAATTTTATTCATTCTATAAAGTTTCTGCACTCTGTCATTCGATGGATATTGATCACTTACCACAAATTAAAATAGCCCAAACATTTATCGCTCGACCCTACGTTTATGTTGTTCAGTCTTCACTACGATGCTTAGTATTAGCATCGTCTAAATATTATTTGGGCGCACTTCGTCCCAAATAAATATTTTCGGAGCATTTACTCCTCCGAAAATAAACATAGTATGAAAATTCTCCATTTTACCTATCTTCACCCCAAACAAATATCGTCACTCTTTTCCGAAACAGCGTCAGACGTGCAGTTAATGTTATTGTTGCCTCCAGCGTACCAATAACAATACCGGCTCGAATTGCAATAACATTTTGGGTGCGCTATCGGCAGGAGAGTAGGGCAATAACCAATGATCAGCGAAGCAAACAAAGCCATCGCAATGCGATTACATGGACCGCCCTTCATTTCTTCCTCCTGCTTATGATCCCCTATTGGACGCTGTCGCTGCCTGAGAAATTTCTTCGGAAATGTCTCACCTCGTATTCTAGGGCGGAAACTTTGCTCCTCAAGTGTGTTGCCATCGTGTTAACCTGGGATCTTGTTCTCCAGTGTTCGGGCTAGACTTATCTTCCTCACCAAGTTGGCCAGGAGGGTGCAATATATCTAAAATTGTTTTACCGCAAAAATAGTTGCCAATAAACGTATTTATTCAATCGGGTTTTGATGACTGAAGAGAGGAAAAAAAGTTTATCCAAAACCTGTGAAAACTAAACGAAAACTATGAGTCCAGAAACTACAGAAAGTTTCAAATGGGACTTTGAAGTTGAGAGAAAGGAAATTAAAATTAATTACGAGGGATGTGAGAATTTAAACGGAGGAATAATCAAGAAATTGAAATCAAAACTAAAATTAATTGTGGTTTACTTGAGAGAAAATTTCATTGTTGAGAAGCTATGTGACAGTGAATTCCCAATAGATACTTATGAATTTAAAGGTATTTCAATGGAGAAAAAAGAGGTCATTTTGGAAAAATGGTTGCTGTAGCAGAGTGTTATTCTATCTACAAGAACAATTTCTTAGTTCACTCGCTTTCAATTTTTTTTAATTTATGGAAGAACACAACTTAGCTGACTTCTATGACCTCAGTGTTACAAGTGAATAGTCGTGCCGGCACAAAAAATCAAACTTCTTTAATGAATTACTCAAAAGTTGAGGCAAGTTTTCAGTCATTTTAAACACCATGAAAGAAGAAGTTTAGAGCAAGTGAATATAACTTTAAATGTTTTTCAGCTTTAAATTGCCAACAACGGCTACATCACGCATGTTTCTTCAGTTTAGGCACTGAACAGGTGAAGAAAATCAGCAAAAATTGTCTAATAATTTTTTATGAAAACACTGCGTATAGTCTATGGAAATATCGCCGAATAGCACGAACGCCGAAATTGAGTGTGTGCTCTTTTAAACACTCATAAAAGTGAATTGAACTTAGATTTTTCCCTAGCATTTCCATGCAAAATTTTGAGTAGAAACAGTGGGGGCTTCTCGAATAATAATAGATGTAACTCGTATCTGATGTAAAATTAATTAATATGGTCATACACTGCACGTATCTCAAAGCGCTGCCGACATGAATGTATGTAAACGACGAGTACAGTGGGAAAGGAATTCAAAGGAACGTTTGTTTTTCTTGATGTTCTCATATTTTCGCACACTTCTACCGAACGAGTTATGTACGAGTGTATACACGTAAAATAAACACAATCACGGAAATTGATCGTGACGTACACGTGGTATATGTGTGCTTGTAGAGCGCACAACATAAGAAGACACAGAATTACTAAATGAAACAGATGTTCTCAGGGTTCTGCTATTTTAACAAATAACGAGGATTCAAGACGAGAATATGACACCTGGCTGGCATTTAAATTGGAAACACACTGTGAATCACGTGACTTGAGGAAAACTATTCACTTTTCTTCTGCAAATATAGACTACGTCACTTTCCCCAGAGCAAAGCATGTTTGTCTCTTCCCTCATCACAAAATATAAATTAAGTCCCTTCCACCAGTACAAAGTACAGACCATGTTTTATCCCTCATCGATACGTAAGTAGATTCTCTCGCACAATAGACAAAGTCTATTAATTCAGCACAAAGTAAAGTATGACTCTTCTATAAAAAAATAGAGCATGTCTCTTCCCTCATCACAAAGTATAGTACACTATGTCTCTTCCTTCAGAAAAAATAGGCCATGTCTTTCCCCTTAGCCCAAAGAAGGTTGTCACTTTCTTCACCCCAACACAAACTATGTCCTTCCCCACACTGCACCGCGCTGGCCACGGGAGCGGCAAATGCCAACACGAGTGTCAGGCCTCCCTTTATGCTGCTCTGTGAGGGGCGTATGTTCTGTGAAGGGCTTGTGTTATGTGAAGGGCTTGTGTTCTGTGAGGGGCTTGTGTTCTGTGAAGGGCTTGTGTTCTGTAAAGGGCTTGTGTTCTGTGAGGGGCTTGTGTTCTGTGAAGGGCTTGTGTTCTGTGAAGGGCTTGTGTTCTGTGAGGGGCTTGTGTTCTGTGAAGGGCTTGTGTTCTGTGAAGGGCTTGTGCTCTGTGAAGGGCTTGTCTTCTGTTAAGGGCTTGTGTTCTGTGAATG
>JACJUY010003794.1:26631-55723 GCA_014220935.1 Platorchestia sp. MABIK | reverse complement strand
GCACGGGGTGGGCTGAAAAAAAAGGTCTTGAGAGCAAGAACTAAATTTTTGCCTCTTATTGTACGAGAACGGCGTTGGATTCCCGGAAATGCCAGCCCAGTGATTTTCCATGCTGTGAAAATCGAGAGCTCGACCATATTACCTTGCGCGACCCAGGTGTTGGATATAGGTGCAGGATCAATTAGAGGCATCTATCATTGAATCCTGGTGTTAGTTATTGGACATGTGAACAATCAGTGTAGATCATATGTATCAAACTTTATTGGAATACAACATGCTTTACATAATTTTTCTAAAAAATGAACGAGGATCGCACTGAAAACGTTAACAGTTTTAAAGTAAGTCTGATTAACTCGCTCTACGTCGTTTCCCTCCAGTGAAACTCACATTTTTGAAACCGTTAAATAAATTGGAAAAAATTGACTAAATAGATTAAAAAACTTAGCGGCTCATTGCCAAAAAACGGCTAGTCGCCTGTTTCGTTTATCGAAAAAATGAATATCGTTTTTCCGTTATGACAGCAGTACCAATCGAAAAGTAATTTATGAAATTCAGGAACTGTCTTTGCCAAGTGGAAATTCCGCCGAGTAGTCTTATTATGGTTATTTTTACCATGCATACAAGACCCATCAAGCTAGTTTTTTATCAATGAAAAAAGTTTTTAATCACAAAATTCGAAGATGGACGTGGTTTCCAACCAATTAAATGCAGATTACGTTTGATTCCACTAATGAAAAATTTCTAAGACAAAAGTGAAAGATGGACGTTGTTTCCACCTAAATATAGATTACATTTAGCTCCCTTTTAAATGTATTTTACGAAGCTAAGTAGTAGGTTATTTGAGAGAGGCGGGAGCTCACAAATGTCCCTCGCTCGGACGCAGGCAACACGAGCTCCGAGGCGCGGCTGCTGATGGCGCAGGTGCAGCTGCAGCAAGGGAACGTCAAACAGGCGCACCAGTCTCTCGAAGTCGCTCTCAGCTTCAACTTCGAGGTATTTCCCATAAGATCCCCAAAGTTATGCAAGAAACTATAATTTTATACGTAATGAGGGTTACTCATTTTTTTCTGAAACTCGAAATAGCAAACATGAGTGAGTTTTTAACGAGGTTTCCGATGGGAGTTACATACATATTACATACAGGAGTTTATGCCAGTGATGCATTACTATATGAAGTGTCTGTACCTGGCACATACACGGAAAGGTTTTAAAAACAGCAGAAATGGAGAAGAGCACGCAACCGTAAAAGTTTTGAGAGAACAAGTGAATAGATTTAAACATTGACGGCATTGCTGCTGCAGGTGCGAGAGCAGCCGATGTTCCACTTGATCAAGGCCCGCGTGCTGAAGAAGCAAGGCTCCTACAGTGAGGCCATCAAAACGCTCAACAACTGCCTCCAGCTCGACAAGAATAAAGGCTCAGCAGGTGAGTTGGGTTATAATTACTGAGTAATAGCTACGTCTCTTTGATGCTGATGAAACTTTAGTGGTGGCACCTGAATTTATGCATAGAAGCTCTTAGCTGAGCTAAATTTTTCACATTTTCAACTTTTTAATGTTAACTACACAGATCGAGGGTGTGTGAAAATATTTTTATATTAATTAGTTCAAAATTTCTTTACCACAACAAAGGTGGTCTCAAGAGAGCTAAAAGAAGACAACATATGAAATGGATTGTAGAAAACGGGGAATCTGTGCACAATTAGGTGAGTCATCACACAGGGGGCCCTTCACATAGAAGTAGCAAGTTTGAAAAGAAGTGAAAGAAAACGCAAAGAAATTAAACGAAGAAGTTATGATAACTGGAAGAAGCAAAGTAAGGTCGGATGATAGGAGTCTTGAAGGCCTGAGGTGACCCAACAGTATCTCCCGTGGAGGGCACCTGTTCCTACAGCAAACGATAGACAAACCTGAGTTTAACCTATTGCTTATCCTATGCCCCTATGGGGAGGGGTCGTCGGATCGGGTAAGGTAGACTAGGAAGCTCTTATTTCTAAAAGAACCCTACATTAAAAGAGCACTTCACCTTTCTACTTATGAGAAAATGTTCAAATAAAGCGCAGCGCTCTCAAATAGAACATTTACTAAGTTATACTAATGGAACAAAAATGGAATATCAGCATTGCTGCGATGATTTTCAAAAACTTGAAACGAGAAGCTTCTCATAAATTCTCCCATATTCACGTGTAGTCACACTGATCATGTATTTTAAGATTAAGTGCGGCATCCTCGAAATTTAATTTCAATAAATATTTATAGAAGACGTTCATCTCATTGAAGATGCTTATCTCACTTAGAATATTCGCATATGTTCATCTCACAAATAATTTCTTGCACTAAGCTGTGGTGTTCTCCAATTGTTCCTAGGAATTTTGGATCTGTAATCAAACCAGAAAGTTCAAGCCCAAATAGCACCGCGAGAACAAATGAGAGCGAGTTGCGCAGGTGCAGTGGCCGGGCCGGTGCTGTCGACGAGCGGCGAGTCGCGCGAACTCTCAGGCACCGAGAGAACCTCCGTGTTCCTGGAGAAGGTAGACTGCCATCTCCTCGCCAAGCAGCCTGACATGGCTGCTCAGGTCATGGAAGAGGCGCGCGCCGCTCTCAAGGTGAGTGCAAACTGAATGTCGGGATCAGTGGATCAGATTAGATGAGCTAGTTTTAGCCGCCCTAACCATAACATGCGTGTTCTAAAAGGGGTGAAGAGAAAGGCACCATTTAGTGTTAAGGGTACGTAGAATCTGTGCACAAGGTGGGTTGCCAACCAAGAATCCGTGCATATAGGAACAGGAAGTTAATAAGCGAGTCTACTAAACAAGATAAAAGTTAAAGAAAGTCGAAGGTGCTGAAAAATAGGACAGAAGTGAACCGAAAAGAAAATGTTCGAAACAAAACAAAATTATTTCTATTATATTAGTTAGTTTAAGGCTCCATGAAATCGTTCTCAAGAGAGCGATTAGAAGAGACCATGAAGTATAGAGACTATATTTCCCAACCAAGGTACCATGCGCATAGAGACAGCAAGTTAAGAGGGCAGAGTAAGGAAAGACAAAGAAGAGATAGCGAAGGCATGACGACTGAAAGAAGTAAAATGTGCACAACAGATAGAAATACCGGAGACCAACTTATGGCCGGGGTATTGGGGTAACCTAACAGTATCTCCCTGCGGCTTCCAATCCCCATAATAGAGATCGACTAGCCTAACTATTACCTAAGCTCATTGCCTATCCTATGCTCCCGGAAGGGTAGCAAAACGAAATAAAACATTTTTTTTAACAAAATGAAAGTCTACCTCACTTGACGTTCGGGACCTCGCCTTATGGACAATTGGAACTGGATTTCAAATTCATCACGGGTTAGATGAATTTTTACGGTTGCATTGCTTAAATAGAGAATGCAAGAATAAAGAGCGTTCTGATTTGGAAGATAAAAGTCAAATGTTTCAACTTTGGCATGTTTATCAAAAGAAATGCACGTTTGCCAAAAACTTTAGGTTGTTAAGTTTACGAATCAATTTACTCTGTTTTTAAGACGTAGTTCTTCATTTTTTGGTCAAACAGAACAATTTCTAGAATCCAGTTCAGCGCACAGTGCTGAGGGGACTTTTAGTGGAGTCAATTTAACAGTCAAAGCTGTTTCCGCTTACTTATATTAGCATATGTGCTAAATCGTTATATCGCAATAATCTGTTGCCTACCAACTTTTGATTGAAGAAACTCGGCAATGTGTAATAGTGTGTCTAGCTTATACTTACGTCCGAAAACATTAGTGAAGATATAAAGTAGAAGTGTTCAAATGAAGGTAATTTCTATTTGTATTGACAAATATCAAAAACTTAGGTAGAACTAAACTCAAGTGCTACAAAAACTTCAAGTGAATCTTATTACGTACTCAGCAGGTAAAGGGTAAATTACGAGGGTGCAGAGACAGACAAAATATCCCCGTAATATAAATTCAATTTGGGCTCAATTTTACAGCATTTGTTGAATTGCAGTACGATTGAGTGAAGTTAAAGTTTGAGGCAAAGAGTGCGAGTAAGACAGTCTTCCAGGAAACAATAAAATTCTAAACTGCTCACTTGAACAATAACTCACCATTTTCCATGCGTGTCCCACTCAGGGTACAGGTGAGGAGGTGCGCCTTAATTTAGCCTCGGCCGACCTGGCGCTGAGCAGAGGGGACACCCAGCAGGCGCTGAATACCCTGCGCGCTGTCACCACGGACAACCAATACTACCTGCAGGCTCGACACAAAATGGCTGATATTTATCTCAACCACCTGCACGACAAGCACATGTTTGCTGCATGCTACAAGTTAGTGCAAATTTGGGACTCGTGAAAAAACAGGAACATGTATATTAAAATGAATGTATGTCTTATAAAATTACTGTAACTGACATGTTTGTTCAAACGTGCAACTAGCGTTACGCATTTCTTGAGTTGAATGAATAATGTTTAGTATCTGGATGATAGAGAAATATTTACAATATACTGATTAAGCGAACTTTATCGTCGTCAGAGAGATGGTAGACAAATCTCCGAGCACGCAGAGCTTCCTGGTGCTGGGCGATGCCTACATGTCTATCCAGGAGCCTGAGAGGGCAATAGAGGTCAGTCCTTGTTCCAGCGTTTCAGCTGTCTATTTGCCCATTTAACTTTGACGTTATATCCAAAATTCTGTAACAGGAGACGATATTAAATAGTTTTCCACAAGGAAATTACGTTTTAAAAGTGAGTTTAAAACTGCAAACAGACCCAGATTGCTCTATTGTATGTACTCAACTTACGAATGGCATAAGAAGGTTCCATTTAAAAAAATGGCCCCTCATTGGCTCCCACTGACTTTCTATATCAGTGATATCTTCCAAGAACATTTACTTACGATGCAAGGTGTGCTACTCAGATATTATACAATCATTTTTCTATTAATATAAGCGATAGAAATTATGGAAACTGGCAATTTAAGAAAATAGCCCTCATTGCTTGAGAAAAAGGGGTGTCTGCTCATATGAGCAATGGATGAAATGGACCTGAACGAACTTGAACTGAACGAACTTGAACTGAACGAACTTGAACTGAACGAACTTGAACTGAACGAACTTGAACTGAACGAACTTGAACTGAACGAACTTGAACTGAAAAAACTTGAACTGAAAAAACTTGAACTGAAAAAACTTGAACTGAAAAAACTTGAACTGAAAAAACTTGAACTGAAAAAACTTGACATGGATGAACTTGACATGGATGAACTTGACATGGATGAACTTGACATGGATGAACTTGACATGGATGAACTTGACATGGATGAACTTGACATGGATAAATTTGACATGAATAAACTTGACATGAATAAACTTGACATGAATAAACTTGACATGAATAAACTTGACATGAATAAACTTGACATGAATAAACTTGACATGAATAAACTTGACATGAATAAACTTGACATGAATAAACTTGACATGGATGAACTTGAACTGAACGAACTTAATCTGAATAAACTTGACCTGGATGAACTTAACCTGAAAAAACTTGTCATGGATGAACTTGATCTGAATGAACTTAACCTGAATAAACTTGACCTGGATGAACTTGGCATGAATGAACTTGACCTGAATAAACTTGACCTGGATGAACTTGGCATGAATGAACTTGGCATGAATGAACTTGACATGAAAGAACTTGAGCTGAACTAATAGGTGACTGAGAGAACTAGAACAGAATAAACTTGACCTGAATGAGCTTTAACAGAATGGAGCGGTTTGCCGCACTAAGCAAGGCAGGTGCCGCACCAAGCACAGCTAAACAAGGCAGGTGCCGCCTTCAGGTGTACGAGCAGGCGGTGAAGAGGACGCCGCGCGACCCGAGCCTGGCGTGCCGCATGGGGCGAGCCCTCGTCAAGACGCACCAGTACAGCAGGGCCATCAACTACTACAAGGACGCCATCAAGACCGGCGACAACAACCTGCTCAGGTAAACTTCGCTGTACCAAATACGCCAGCACGCATCAAAAGTGGGACGGTTTCACCTACGACCGAAAGGAGCAATGAATGACATTAGAGAAGGATAGAAAGAAAGGAAAAAATAAAGGATGGAAGAACAAACGGAAAATAGGAAGAAAGAAAGTGGGAACGAAAGAAACAAAAATAGTTCATTTAAAAAAATCATTAATGAAATGTATCACAACGGCTTGAATTTTAAATGCTTAAATACGCAGTGAACGAGTCGGTTGGGTTCGGCCACATTCTACGTATTTTATTTCAGAAATATGTTGGAGTGAAAATATCATTTATTTAGTTGACGTCACACGAGAACTTACTGATCATAATGTGCAGAGTAATAGACTTGACTCCCGTTGATACCGCGCCTAGCACGTACAGTTCGTTGTCCTAAGGTTGAATTCGAACGTTGAGACAGTGGCAGAAACCGGCTAATGTAAAATTTATGACTACCATTAAAGACTACCCATATAATCATCAAATTATAAACATCAACTCCCATACGGAACCTCAGTTTGCTTTAAGTTTTGAAACTCGTGGTGAATTATGGAATTAGTGGTGCACAGGTACCCGACTTTACAGATAGCCAAATTCAATGTTCATAAATAAGTATAAACATTCAAATTCTAGAAATAAACATGAAATGTACGCGAAAGTGTTCAGAAAGTCAGGAGCTTAGATCGACCAAATTCTAGAAATAAACATATGTGCATAAAAGTTGTGAGGAACTCATGAGCGGAGACGAAAGTTAGAAGGGGCCACGAGACCTCACAATAAGGAGACCGCTCGGCAGGTACGACATGGCAGAGCTGCTGCTGCGCATGGGCCAGTACGACAAGTCAGAGAAGTCAATCCTTCAGGCGCTGGAGCACGAGGGCCAAAACACCGACATCTCCTCCATGGTGATGCAGGCCAAGCTCTTCAACCTCCTCGCTAAGGTAACGCTACCGGATTTCACTTGATCTTACAAGGAAATACGCTCTATATGTAAATATTTAAAATAAGAAACTTAGGAAGTAATAATTAACAAAATATCACACTGCAAAGCTCTTGGGGCAAAGAAACTGTGCTAATAATTGCAAATATCAACAATTACTGAAAAAAAAACTTCGAGATACGGATACTAATTTCTTAGGTTATAACTGTATTGAATAATATTCTGGGCAAAAATAATTTTTTAAAGCTTGTCAAATCTCCGCAAACATACACGGCAATTTTAGAACACGCAAGCACTTTCAAGATTAACTCACCGATTTGTATGCGTCATAGCACGTTCAATATTGGCTCACCGATTTGTATGCGTCATAGCACGTTCAATATTGGCTCACGATTTGTATGCGTCACAGCACAATCAATATTGGCTCACCGGTTTGTATGCGCCAGGGGTACGAGAAGTGGGAAGGCAAGTACGAGCAGTCGATGAAGACGCTGCAGCAGGCCAAGGAGGTGCAGGTGAAGGTGCTCAAAAGAGCGCAGGTCGAGCTGCCGGACTCGCTGCCTGAACAGAAGAAGCTGGCGGCCAGGTAACCATTTCATGGCTCTCTTGCTGGTTCACTAAGCCTGCAGTGAACACGAATTTTCCAGGCTCTTGAATGAAATATTGTGGTAATTTAACTTAAATGATTACTCATGAAACCCAATAAATGTGAACTTTTCATCGAAACTTTTAGAAAGTAAAATTTTCGTAAAATCCTAATGTCATTCAGAATAGACGCTGGGCAATAGAGGGTTTAGATGTAGCGCCAGTAAGCAAGTGCAATTACTGCTTTATATGTGCATCCAGTGAGCTAAAGAACTAATCACATAATCTCCAATAGAAAATTAACAAAATTTCTTTTTCTCTTTAACAAATTTTAAAGCTCGGTAGATACTGATCAACGTTTTTGTTTATCAACACATTTTCAGAGTCTGCTAACCATCGGTCATGAAATAATATGCAAGTATGAGGTTAAATAGTGATGAACGTTATTTATTACTGTTAATTGTTTGCGTAAATTCGCTAACATATGCAGATGTTAAAACCTCTGGTTTGGTTGTACAAAGTTGTTTACAAATTGTTTTCTCTCCCATTTCATCATTGGAATTAAAAAAACTACTGTAAATTTGTTACCTTTGGATAAATTGAAATTGTTTTAACTTAGATATATTCACAGGTCAGAGCATTAGACGATAACATGAGCATTTGAATTCATACCAAATCATACTTCACGCATTGCTATCAATCTGCTCGCCGTTAAGCTATTTTTGAACGCAACATGAACTGGAAGTGAATAAAATGATTACACATTTCTCAAAATACATTAATTCACTCAAGCCCGACACATATCGCGATCATTAAACCGAGACCTAAACGATTATATAATACACCTCAATACCAACACGTCCCGTGATCAACATGGCTAGCGTTACTTCGATACCACATCCAACAGAAACGCTATGAATTAAATATGCCATACCTGAATAGTAGTCCCCGTGCCGTCCATGTCCAGCATGTGCCGCAAGATGGCGGAGCACTTCGCGAACCAGCGTAACCACGACCAGGCCATCGTGCTCTACAAGGAAGCGCTCGACTACACGCCTGACGACCCGGTCACAAGGCTCGAGCTCGCCAAGCTGTACCTGCAGGTCAGGTCTTGTTCTGGTGGATTGTTGGAGCTTCGAAGGCAGGTCCATGTAGCTCTACGTCAGATATGGGTTTCGTTCTTGCTCTGGGCATCGTCTGGAGGACGGAAAGGGGATGCTTCAATGGAGTTCTTTGAATGTAACTTACAATCAAATATTCCATTAATTACAAAATTTACCTACAGGTCAGGTTAACTCAACGCCAAATTCATTGAGGAGCTTTAGTAATAGATTAGATGTTAGTTTAAGCCTCCCTAACCGCAACAAAGACGTTTCAAAGAGAGAGGAGGAAGGCACCATTAAGTGTAGAGATGAGGGAACGCGGAATCTATGTTCAAAATGCATAGAAAAAGTGAGTTGAGAAAGACGTTCATGAAACAAGATACAATTTGACGAAGAAAGTTGTAGGTGCTGAAAAACAAGACAGCAGTGAATTTAAAAAGATAGTCCTTAATATAACAAAAATATTTAATGTCAACAGAAAGAAGGCCTACCTAACTCTCAGCTCGGGACACTTTTGTACTAAGATTATGAACATATCCCCCATGCCGCACTCTCATTGTTAAACACGAATTGTACCTCGGCAATTGTGCTAATAGTTATCAAATGGTATTTAGGAAATTATCGTGTTCAACACATTGCACAGTGAAGGTATAAGAGGAAAACAATTGAGATGTGTTTCATAGTTGTGATCTTCCATGGAGTAGAAATTCCTGTCAGAAAAAAAATTCTTCGATGATTTTTGTGGCAAAGATACAAGTAAAAAACTTGAATACGAGGTACTCCTATACCAATTCTGCATAAATTATGGGCAAAAAAGTAAAACGACCCATCAAATGGCTCCAAATGTGCATGAATATCCCCAGCTAGCCGTGATAGACACGCTTTCAGACAAATATTATATTTCAGACATGTTATAATTTAGACGCCTATTATAAAGATAATACCTAAACAGATAAACAACATGGAGATGTGCCAGAAGACGTGTCAGGAGCTGCTCCGAGTGGACCAGGACAACGACGGAGCGACGGTGATGATGGCAGACCTCTCGTACCGCCGCAACCAGTACGACACCGCCATGTTCCACTTCCAGAAACTCTTGGGTAAGCTTACTCATTATTCTTTTTCTATCTCTCGAGCCACCGAGGCAATTAATTCAACATCGTTTTCCATTACAAGAAGAATAAAGAAACATTTACGAATGTTGAATACCGCTCGTCTTCTCTTTTTAGTGACGTATTTTGTATCACCTTTATTGGAAATAAACTGTTTTTTCTGTCTTTCTTTCTCCTCTTCTCAAACTCTGGGAATTCGCCTCAGTCGAACGCTTCCCAAAAGTTGTTATCTTCATCATTCTAGACAGTCAAAAAATACTTTCAAAACTAAATACTGACATATCCTTCAGTTAGATTAGATTATAATTATTATTTGGTTTAAGCCTCCCTATCCGCAACAAATGAGATCCAAAGAGAGGAAGAAGGAAGGCACCATTTAGTATGGAGTTAAGGGAACGCGTAATCTATGCAGAAAGGGCATAGATACAGTAAGTTGAGAGAGAAGTTCATGAAACAAGATAAAAGTTGAATAAGAAAGTATTAGGTACTGAAAAACAGGACAGCAGTGAACCGAAAAAAAGGTGGTCTTTAACATAACAAAAACCTTTTTATTTTAACAAAAAGAAAACCTACCTAACCCTCGGCCCGGGCCCTCACATTTTCCCCGTAGGAGCGCTAATTCCCACAGATACAACAGTTGTATCCCCTGAGGGGCCCATGATAATGATCAGCAAGAAGTATCAATTTCAGAACACGAGTAGAACTAGCTACATGAAAAACCATGGCGTTAGATACTTTGCCATGCATCATTTTCATTATAACTCCATTGAATCTCAACCCGACGCATTTCTCCGCCCTGGCCCGCCTCATAGCAGTGCTGCGGAGGACAGCCAAACCTACAATTAGTTTCCTACATCTCTGTTGTTCAGATCGCAACCCGACGCACTACTCGGCCCTGGCGCGCCTCATAGAAGTGCTGCGCAGGACAGGCAGGCTGGAGGAGGCAGAGCCCTACATGAACCACGCCCAGCAAGCCACGCACCGACCTACACCCGGCATGTTCTTCTGTCAGGGTCTCCTCGACTGGTGGGTCACCATACCAGCTCAAATTTCTACGCAGGTCTATACTATTTATCATTAGAGGACACGGTCCGTCAAAAAGGACGAGACTCGACATTTTCCTTATATAAATCCTCCAGATGTGAATTACGAACTATGTAGTATATTCATCCTGATAGTACCCGCACAGAACACTAACCCATCTGTGGTACCCGCGATTAGAATACTCTTGTACTTGAGCACTGGTGAAACTCGTATCACAGATACATTCATTAAGCATCGTTCAAATCAAAGAAGCTGTTTTTTAATTGAGAAGCGGACACCAAACAAATAAATAAACACACGAAGGGTATGATCAGGTAAGATTATTTCTAGTAAGTATACGGATGTGATCATGCGCCTCAATTTTATTTTCAAGTTGAAATTCGTTTTTTCTGGTGCACATCAGGGTTGCCAGATGATGTGCACCACTTTTAGCCAAATGTTCCCAGAAAATTAGCCACAAATAGCCACTTTTATTTTTATTTGAAATAAATAATAAACCAAAGATATAGATAAAAATCTTATCTTGTTGAGTTTATTAAATTGATTCTCTGGCAATGTTTTCAAATTCATGTAAAAATTGATCTTCTGAAGTATGTTTGCTGCATCCTGGTTGGTCAACTTTTTGATATCGTGTGTTGGGGAGTTAAATTCATTTTGCTTCTAAAGAGGCTGAGCATTCTTTCCGTTACATGAAAGTCTTTGCAACAAATTTCATTTGCTAGCAAATAATATTTAATTCTAAAGACATAGTCTATCGTGTTATTGGCTAACTTTTCCTTGTTTGCACTTCACATTTGTCACAAATTAAAAACACGTTCTACAAATGCACTACTCATGGGTGCTGAGAGAAAGTTGAGCATCACTTCACCAATGTCAGTAAAATATTTTTCTCCACGCATTTTTACACTTGAAAACCATTGCCCAAAATTCGATTGAATCGGATGGTATGCTTCCAGTTTCGATCTCTTCTTTCCAGTTACTATGAAGTAAATTCACACACTGATTTTCAATTTTGCAGACGTCATAATTCATTCAGGGCATGAAAAGATTTGAGTAAATCCTTAAAATTTGATCTCATATGACTTAGCAC
This sequence comes from Platorchestia sp. MABIK, assembly GCA_014220935.1. Classification (NCBI taxonomy): domain Eukaryota; kingdom Metazoa; phylum Arthropoda; class Malacostraca; order Amphipoda; family Talitridae; genus Platorchestia; species Platorchestia sp. MABIK. Next base: position 43,855 of record JACJUY010003794.1, on the reverse strand, counting down.
TCTTCAGGTTAGCAAAGGCGAAGATTCTTCACGTTTTGATCATCCAATAAGCGACATTTAATTGTCTGCTTACCTCGATAACAGCATTAAGACATCTTTCTTTAATGATATCCTTCTCTTTCTGAGGCAATGTAGATTCTCTGAGAAGCAGCTCACATTTGGCTCCAAGAAATCTTGAACCAATTTTTTGTATGAGTGATGAAGCATTTCAATATCTTTATTCAACTTGCACACATCTGCATGTGTGTAGATGTAAACTTTGAACTCGTTTCATTCCCATTCATACCGGGAACAAAGACGTTAAGTTTAGGATTTAGTATAATTCCATCGGATTTATGAAATAAATGTTATTAACACTCAGTAAATTAGCCACAATTAGCCAAAATGGAAGTGGCTAAACTTCAAAAATTTTCCTTAGCCACAGTTCATGAAAATTAGCCACTTTGGCTAAAATTAGCCACATCTGGCAACCCTGGTGCACATTTATAACCTAGCACGAAATCATAAAATACCTGAAGTAAAATTGAAGTGGTCGCAGAGTAACAAAGAAAATCCCTAGAATGAACTCAAATGCGGAAATATTTAAAAGAGAATTAAATACTGGAGCAGGAATATAACGTTAGATCTCGTCATGGTGTTGATATTCAACTTAGCGTCATGTATCTGTTTAATTATTTCTTTATCGATTTCGTCAAGTCGTGAACTCAAAATATGGTCACACCAGTTGCATTGTCAACGATCTCCTCGCATTAAAACTGAAACAAGAAATGATGCGTTGCGTTAAAAAAATCGAGTCATGACTCAGTTTATTACGAGATACAACATACGTATAGACTATATTAGATGTCAGTTTAAGCCTTACTAACCGCAACAAAGACGTTCCAAAGAGAGGAAGGAGGAAGGCACCATTTAGTATGGAGATAAGGGAACGGGGAATCTATGCAGAAGGGGCATAGAAACAGTAAGTTGAGAAAGAAGTTCATGAAACAAGATAAAATTTGAATGAGAAAGTAGTAGATGCCTGAAAACAGGACAGCAGTAAATTGAAAAAAGATGGTCCTTAACATGACAAAAAACATTTTATTTTAACAAAAAGAAGCCCTACCTAACTCTTAGCCTGGGACCTCGCCTCATATTTTCCCCCTTTGAGTGCTAATTCCCAAATATACAATAGTTGTATCCCCCTAAGGGGACAACATACGTATAGTTCAACTCACATGAGGAGATTCCTGTTCAACTGTCTCACACAACTCTCGTTCAATTTTCAAAATTATCAGCTAACAATCACATGAAGCTGAAGACCACAAATCGAGTATAGCCGTTCTTTAACGAGACTCGCTCCTAGACTAGCCATTTTTTCTCTTCAGAGATAATGAGACTCTTCTTTTCATTAACTGGAATAACCAGATTGGCGAAATCACCAGTTCAGAAGATATATAAAACTTATCGTGAAAAGACTCGAGAGAAAGAAGAGGGCAACCTCATTCACCTTCATATACTCGTATGTATTAGCTCAATTTAAAAACAATTTTATTTCCTGCCGAAGCTACTAATGTGATTCGAATAAAATTCCAACGCATCGTCAATCATGATGAAAATTAGGCCCGATGGCTTACAGAGATAAAATCGATCAAGATGGACTAGCTAGTTTCCAAGTATCTTGTTTACTTCCGTTGTCTTCGAGATGATCACTGTGTTCAGAATAGTTTTTCACCGACTCAATAGTTCCTCCTTTCTTTAGCTTTTAATTCAACTGTTTAAGATTTGTTGCGATTCTTATCACAGAAAATCAACAACAGCTGCCCAATCAACATTCAACCAGCACTGACCATAAATGAGTCAATTTACAAGATATAAACAAGGATTCACCAAAATATCACTCGTCTCTCACAATTCAGCCGACAACTTACCCAAGAGCAGACATTTTCAGCACATTATCATGCATGCATTGCGATTCAGGTACACGGGCAACCCGAACTCGGCCCTAAAGCAGTTCAACCAAGCCAGGAAAGACCCGGAATGGGGACAGCGGGCAATTTACAACATGATCGAAATCTGCTTGAACCCCGACAACGACACTCTTGGAGGGGAGACTTTCCAGTCCATGGATGAGGAGCTTCACAGGGACAGCTCAAGTAAAGACACGCAGGACATGGCCGTCCGAACTGCTAACAAGCTTCTCAAGGTTAGAGCACTCGAGATTTGGTGCATTAATGTTGCAAAGAGCTCTAGACAAATAAAGTTTAAATGGATATTCTGAAATATGACAACTTTTATTTCGTAAAATAAACATATTTGCCTTGCAGCGCGACGCGCATTTTTACGGCATTAAATTTAGAAAAACAACGCTCTCAATTTCCTCACGGGGAAATAATCAAAGGACGCAGGCTAAACAATAAATGCGTGAACGGTTGCAGGAACTGAAGCCGACGGTGGGTGAGCAGCACGTGAGCCACCAGGTGCTGAGCGGCCGCGTCCTGCTCGCCACGCGCCAGAAGGGCAACGCGGAGTCCGCCCTCCAGATCTTCATGGACATCGCCAGCGTCGAGGCCTACAAGGACCACGTGGGTGCCATCTTCGGCATGGCCACCGCCTACATGATACTAAAGCAGGTAAAAATTATAGTTTGGTCTTTAACGTCTGCATTTTTGTTCTCGTATAACGGTTATCACAACCACCGTCACTAAGCTGGCGCCGGCATCAGGTAATCACAGATATCAGGATGAGGAAGGAACTGCCACTCGGCAGTGAACTCCAAAGAACACATTAGGGAACTAATTTAACGAGAAATACAATATATTGAGGCTTTTTTGAAAGAGGACCGTAGAGTCCACTTGGGCGTTAAAGGGTTAATTTTCCAAATGAGGGTCCTAGGTATAAATGTAATGAGTGCCCTACGGCTTGAATGTTACTATAGCAGGTCAAAACTGAATTTTAATCTTTTATTTCTCGGATGAGGGTTCTAGGTATATTATGAGGGTCCTAAGGCTTACATGTTACTAAAGCAGGTGAAAACTTAAGTTTGATCTATTATTTCAAAGATATAATATTTTGCGGAATTGATGATAGAGATGGACTCCGATATGTTTTCTGATTAAATATGATCGATTCCCAGGAATTTGGTTCATTTTAAATTTAATAATAAGATTGCAATTCAAGCAAACCACCGACTTATGCAGATAAAATAGGTAAACTATGAAATATGCATAATTGGAACCTCTTTCTTATATTATGAGGATCTTACGACCTGTGTGACGTTACAATAGAACAATTACAATTGGTTCAGAATTGCAAGCTCTGCCTCGTCTTGCCAGAGACTTACTGCCTACGTCACATTCGAACATGCGAGCAAGGAAGGGTGCAGCGGAAACAAAAGTCTTAAGGAGTACTTTCAACTTTCTTAGTTGAATTTTTCGCGCAGAAACGAGTCCAAACGAACCTATATCACCGAGACTCTCTTTCCTTCTTCCAGTAACTGATATTCTGCAATGTAGGTTGAGTACTTATGCAACAAACAATTCAATCACATGATATAACGAACTATTATGAGGAATTACCCTGTGCGTGAATCAATCATGAACCACACACGAGTACGATTATTAAACTGCTAAAACACTTTAGCATTTGAAATGAAAAGAAGCGTGAAGACGCTCAGGGTACTTGTTAAAGTTCAAACGCAGCCAAATGATGAAAAAAAAATTATGAAGAGGTGGTCGAGACAACCCTAACTCTCTGCATCTCAGCGTATTTACAGTAAACCGAATCAATCATTGATGTGTGATGATAGATAGGTCACACGAAATAAAAGCTTCTTATAGCGAAAGTAACAAACGCTCAATAATTCATAATTGCTTGTACATTATTTTTAACTTACGTTATGCGTGTTTTTGTTGCTAGACGCCACGGGCTCGTAACACACTCAAGAGGGTGGCCAAAGAGCCGTGGAACTTCGAGGACGCCGAGTACCTGGAGAGGTGCTGGCTGCTGCTGGCCGACATCTACGTCCAGACCGGCAAATACGACGTAGCTACCGTACAGCTCAAGGTGAGCGTCTCCAAACTGAATTGCAATTGAAAAAGAAAATTTATGGGGGAGATAAGGTATGAGTTAGTTTGGACCTCCCTAACCTCAGCAGAAGTGTTCCCAAGAGATGAAGGCACCAAATAGTAAAAAATTAAGGGAACGGGGAATGAATGCACAAGGTGTCTTTCTACACCAGGCGTATAGAAACAATAAGATAAAAAAACACTGAAAACGATGAAATTGAAGAAAGCTATTGGTAGGGTAAAGAATAACAGCAGAGGTCGAAAAAGATGGCCCATCATACAACAAAACAACTGCACTATTTTGACAAAAGGAACCCTACCAAATTTGAAGCTACAGACCTCACATCTTCCCAAAGGCAACGCTAATTCTCATGAAAAAAACATTTATTCAATCTCAATAACAAAGATAAATGAACTCTTGTACCTGCGTATCCCATGGAGTCACGTTTTCAGTTATTACGTAGGCAAAAACTTTACTTTCAATAATGTCACGGGGAAAAAATTTGTTATCGCTGTAGAAAAAGTTCTGATCATGGACACGATGATTAGAGACGCAATGCATTGCGCCAATGATTTTCCTTGATTATTTATGCAACTCGCCTCACAATTATTCATTCAATCTCCTAAGAAATCATCTGGGGCTGGATTTTTCTTCACCTTATGCCCGACAAGAGTTTTTTTTCTCAGTCTTCTTCTATTTTGTATTTATAGCCCAACGAGTGAATTCGTCCAAAATATGCACCAAAAACAGCGTAAACAAGAGCTCTTCAGTCTTCACAGCTATGAGGATATTTAGCATTGAAAACAAAGTCATCGGAGAAGAAATGAAAGCTTTACTTTGTCTTAGCTGGTAGCGTTAATTCTTTAAGTCAACTGTTGTTAGTTAGTTGACTTGCTTCCAGGTCAAATGTCGTTAGATACGTTAGGTTACGTTAATATAAGTAAGGAGAGGCTAGGTACTGTTCGAGGTATGCAAGGTTTAGAGAGAGTAGTTTCAGCCACAGGATTTGGTAGCAGTTTAGGTTATTCAAGTTGAAGAAGAAACGAATTTTTCACAGATCCTGGATAGGTTTTGTTAAATTAGTAGGATAGAATAGGTCAAGACATGATAGATTCCGACAGGTTTTATAAAGTTAATCAATAACCCTGAATTTTGCTGGAGTTCCTCTAAATTGGTGAAAAAATATCCCAGCCCATCGATGTTAAGCAGGTACTGCATTCTTTGGCTTCTGTTCCGGGTTACGTTTTGAGAATCGAACCGCCAACTTTTAGTTCAGGTTTTGTTATTACAACGTGTACCAGGTTTATCACCGAAGAAGCAGCATTGTTCTTCATCAGTACATTTAGGGTCCAACACTTTGACTTCATCAATTATAGTCCGATAATCCGTTCTATCATCGCCGTATGGCGGCATAATCACGTTCCTGTTTTCCATCCAATCTTCACTACGGTGAGCTAAAATGAGGGGTCGAAGCAGTAGCGTTGAGCCAAACGAAATGGTCAGCAACACCGATCGTAGATGGTAGTTCAAATGGTTGTTTCTTATATGACTGTAATATGGAGGAAGTAGCCTAATAAAAACTGATTTTAGGGCAAATTTCTTTCATAACTATTCAAAAAGGTTTGAACGCATTTCCATGAATAGTCATCCTAAATACCTTCCAGATCATGCAAAATCGACAATGAGAAATCAGGAATAGAATTTATTAACAAGAGTTAATTAGCTTATTTTTGTTCTCCAGTCCGCGAAGTCCTACTTGACTCGAGTAAACCAATTCTGAAGACATAAACTATGCATGAGGGCCGTTTAATCCGTTCCCCACGTTTCAGCGGTTGTTAACTGTTGGTTTGGTTAAGATGTTAGTAGCAGAACTGGGAAATAGACTTTACTGCTCGAATGCATTTTCATCCTTCCTAATAAATTTGAAAAATATAATTGCACGATAACATTTCACTCGGTATGATAACAGATATTGCTTAGAGGCGCCAAACAGATGAAATGCCATTCATTTATTCCGGTAAGTGAATGAGCAATTTACCTAGCTGGACACTTACAGCCCAATACGCAGGGAACGTGTTCAATAACTGCAGCTATTTTGCTCCTCACCAGCGGGTGCTGGAGCACAACCAGTCGTGCATGAAGGCGTACGAGTACATGGGGTTCATAATGGAGAAGGAGCAGAGTTACCGCGACGCTGCCTTCCACTACGAGCACGCCTGGAAGTTCAGCGGCAACACCAACCCTATGATTGGTGGGTACTTGCTAATTGAGAAACACTCGTTTGATCAGATCCACACACTTCCTGGAAATGTCAGAGAAGAGTGAGCCACGAATTGAAACTTTTATCTTTTATCCTTTCTGCGCACATTCATTTTTACACTGTACGTAGCTTTGAGTCCAGCTACACGGTTGTTGGTCAAAGTCAGATGAGCTGCGACTGTATGTATTTTATATGGATACAAATTGGCAATAATTATCATATGGAAATCGAGCTGACACAAGAAAGAGCGAAACTTCAAGTAAAATAATTTATAGCAATAGTCGAAAGGAATTCGAGTACAAAGCAAATTAACAATTTGTTGGACTGTCTTACTTTGGCATAAGAAAAAACAGTCGATTCGAATGAATGAACACAACAATGAAGAAAATTAACCCTAATTATTATAATTTACTTTTCTATGTGGCAAAAACAACAACCTGTCGTGTACATATGAATGATCCGTCACGGAAGACCTACCTGACAGGAAATGTTTTGTAGATGCGCTCACGACTTCTTGGAAGATAGATCCCTTACAGCACGTCTTCAAAGTGTGGGCATTGCATTAAACCGTTAATACCCAATGCTACAGGCTCCATGAAATTTTCGTTTAATTAAGTGAAAGGCTCTCAGAATGTATTGGTTTTAAGAGAATCAACGCAATTCTCATTCAAGTCCCTCCACCTGGTCGGGTACTCTAAAAGCCTGTAACTATACATTTAACTTTCATAAAAGATATCAACTAACAGCTTTCATTTTATTTTTCTGCAGGCTACAAGCTGGCGTTCAACTACATGAAGGCGAAGCGCTACGTGGATGCCATTGACGTAGCACACAGCGTCCTTGACAAGCATCCCGACTACCCGCGCATCAGGAAAGAGATTCTCGAGAAATGCAGGGCCAACATCAGGGTGTAATGCTGAGCGGTGGCTGGAGCTCCTGGCCTACGTTTCCGTCACACGCAGAGCACTACAGTCGCGATTAGATTAGTATATCTGAACACGTCAGCGGTTTGCTTTAATCGCAACCTTATCAGAAACTTAAAAACGAAGAAATGTCCAATAATATTTATCATCTTTACTAAGAAAACGTTTTGGAGTCCAGCTCCATCATCAGTTGATGGAGCTGGACTCCGAAACGTTTTCTTAGTAAACAACATCGGCATCTACGGATGCTTCATTTCCAATTGAAGCATGATACATATCACCTTTTACATTGGTTTTTCAAATGCCTTAGAACTAACACCAGGACGCCATGACGCTTTCCCCCGGTCAAAGACCGGTACCCATTTCAGACACCTGGGTAGAGAGGAGTATTGTGCTTAGAATTTTTCTCCTATGCCCAACAGAGAAAATCGCCACCAGCGCCGAGACTCGAACCCGGGTCTCCCCGCACGGAGTCAAGTCCTATACACACACGGCTATGGCGAGCAAAGATGATAAATTTCAGTGGAACTTTCTTTGTTTTTAAGTTTCCGATTAGATTACAGGTTAGTTTAAGCCTCCCTAACCGCTACAAAAAAAGAGCGTATCGAAGAGAGGAAGGCACCATTTAGTATGGACATTAGGGAATGCGGAATCTATGCAGAAGGGGCATAGAAACAGTAAGTTGGGAAAGAAGTACGGTCGCGATACTACGTTTTTTTACACCTTGCGGACATGACACCGCGGGAGTTCTAAGGTGTAACAAAAAAGGATGCTACACGGTTGACGTACGATAGTATAATTTTAGCCAAGCATATCCGTTATCCTTTCACTTGGCTGTCTTAATATCAATATGGTTAAGTCGGAAATAATTTGTTTTTCAGTACCAGTTATGAGTGTGATTAAACAGTGAGAGTTTTAGAACTTTTACTTCAGTTACTAATGTTAAAAACGCTGTTTTATACAAATTTGACCCATTCAGCCAACGAATGTTCATGTGATCAAAAAATAATGAATATGATTTCCAGTCAGCATGCTAGTTTGAACTTCGCATAAAATTGGAAGTGCTCCCCACGAACTCCGGAGCCGATTTTCACAGATCTGGAAAAAAGCCGGAAAAAATAACAAGTCGACCGTGAAAAACTTAACGATAATTGTTTTCTATTATTAAAAATGTTAATTTTATACTAGCTCTAGAATTCAACTGGGACCAATGGCAGCAACATGGGAGTCCACATGTCTCGCGAGCAGTACTATCACTTTTCTCACACTTTAGCGTTGATGACCGCACGCTTCTTTGTGCAACCCGAGAAGAGTAGAGGTTCAAAATTCAATCAGTTTAAATAGCCTTGTCAATGCAGCCAGTAACTCTATTTCCCATACTGTGGAATTTGAAGCACATTTTTAAACAATTCCTCCGTAAATAACTTACTTGTATCGTAAGAAATCTAGTCGTTGCAAAGAAGTTTATCTGGAACGAAAATTTAACTCAGAAACATATTTATGAGAAATTTTAATGCAATGTCACAATAAATTTCAGTGAAATTAATTGGTTTGACTCAGCACACCCACCTCTATCGCTCTAGGTACCGACACTCGCTTCCCTAATGCTGTAGCATCGATTGCATTAGTTTAAGCCTCCCTATCCGCCACAAATGCGATCCAAAGAGAGGAAGAAGGAAGGCACCATTTAGTAAGGAGTTAAGGGAACGCGGAATTTGTACATGCAGAAAGGGCATAATGCTGTAGCACGAAACTTTAGAATTGTATAGACTTTTCATCACGTTACAATAAATATTTTAACCTTTAAATGAAAAATTCATATATTCTTGTTAACCTAATAGGTGAGAAAAGCCTGTGCAGTGTTTTGAATTAAATTATAAGTTAGCTCAAGCCTTTCTAGTCGAAAAATGTTCCCACGAGAGGAATAAGAAAGGCAAATTCTAGCATAAAATAAATGAGAGGAGGAATCTATTCACAAGTGTATTCTCATACCGGACTTCTCGTGCACAGAAACAGCATGATTGAAGTAAGTTTATGAAACAAGAGAAAAGTGGGAGAAGTAATAGGTGCTAAAAATAAAAAAAGCGTAAACTGGGAGAAATATTGTTTGTAATACAAAAAAAAGCTGTCTTCAATGAAAGGCATGTAACCTATTTATTTCGTGAGTACAGTGGCTGAACTATCGACTTAGTCAATTCATTTTTGCTTCACCGAGTTTTGAGAAATTAATAACAAAATTATAATTTTGTACTTTCATAGAAAATTCTGTAACGCAGAAAATTCTCTCTAACAGTACTTTCATGAACGGCTATCATACAACATAAGAAGAATAGCACACAGAAAAAGAGTAACGTTGCAATAACTGTAATAACACTTCACCCGCAGGAATGTAATCACGCTGAGCTACAAGTACAACATCTTATTTGCATCTAGAACTACTCACGAAAGGCGTAGAGTGTCATTAACTTTCGTTAGTATAAGTTTAACTTCTTGAAAAAGGGTCATTTTGAGAATTATGTTATTGAGAACGATTAGATTAGATTATAAGTTAGTTTAAGCCTCCCTAACCGCTATAAAAAAGAGCTTATCGAAAAGAGGAAGGCACCATTTAGTATGGAGATGAGAGAATGAGGAATCTATGCAGAAGGAGCATCGAAACAGTAAGTTGAGAAAGAAGTTTATGAAATAAGATAAAAGTTGAAGAAGAAAGTCAGAAGTGCAGAAAAACAGGACAGCAGTGAACCGAAAAAAGGTGGTCCTTAACATAACAAAAAAATATATTTTATTTCAACACAAAGAAGGCCTACCTAACTCTCAGCTCGGGCCCTCACATTTCTCCCTGGGAGCGGTAATTCCCAGAGATACAATAGTTGTATCCCCCTGAGGGGAATATTGAGAATGATTCACAAAAAATTAGAGGTATCTGAGAGCAAGCATAAATACCATAATCATACGCAAAACTATTAACTTGATTCAAGACCTGAAAGTTGAAACAAAATCTTCCACATGGTTCACCTTGAGATATAACACTACTAGCAATAAAAAAAATTCCGCCAGTATTGATTGATTAAAAGATAGTTTCAGCCTCCCTTACCACCAAAGATGTTCAAATAGAGAAAGGATGAAGGCACCATTTAGTATGGAGTTAAGGAAACGCAGAATTTATGCACAAGAAGTGTTCCCGAACAGGATACCCTTCGCACAAGAACAGTAAGTTGAGAAGGAGGATTAGGAAATGAGATAAAAATTGAAGAAGAAAGTCAGAGGTGCTGAAAAACAGAACAGTAGAGAACCGAAAAAAAAGATGATCTTTAACCAAACAAATTATTTTAACAAACGGAAGGTAAACCTAACTCACTTCGGGACCTCATATTTCTTCCCTAGAAATGCAAATTCCCTTAGATACAATAATTGTATCCCCCTGAGAGGATTAATGCCAGTAACCTGCGCAAATAGATTAGTTGCAGCTTTCATTGCGGCGGCTGGCAAATCAACACCCAATTAACTTCTAATTCTTCTAAGAATACAAACATACAAAGATATATTTCTAAGCTCGAAAAAAAAACACTCAGACTTGTAAGCAGACTTAAGATAGGTAAACACCCAAGAGCCTCAACGAAATAAAAACAATTAGCGTCAAACCTTTCTCGGGATGTTAACGCCCGAATTTCATTAGCTGGAATAACCCATGTATAAAAAATCCACCTTACTCGAAAATAGTGTGGGATAATTTTCCTATCGAATAGTTTTATCTGCTGCTCGTTTGGGCTGTCTATCCCTACTCCCACCTCGTGAGTTTTCAACATCAATTTTGATTAAAATTCGTTCCTAAGTTATAACACAAAACTAGAAAAATCAAAAATGAAAGGATAATCGATCAAACTATCTATCTAAAAACACTTTCACTAATAAATTACATGTTATTCCAAGCTTGACCTGCTTTAGCAATGTTTGGCGATAACCACACCTGAACTCGATGCAGTTCAAGTTAAAATAACACTTGGGGAGAAAATTTCATTTCCTCCGTTAGCACAGCTTGCTAGGATAGAAGTTAACGGCTTAGGCGTCTCGTTGAAACGAAATGCAGAAATGAAGAATTAAAGGCGAGGACACTTGGGTAGGTCAGTCGCACTACGCCGACCTTCTCAGGAAAGTGTCGTAGAGAACATAAGATAAGGCTAATCTATCTACTAATCTAGAGCTCACGAGACTTCTAAAACACGTGTTGTTTGCTTCGTGGCGGGTCGCTTGAGTTTTCCCTAGGGAACACATAGACAAGGACATGCACCATCAACACATTTTGAGTGCGGCTTAGGAATCCTACTAGTTGGCAGCTCGAAGTGCCCAAGATCAGCTGTAAAACCACCCCCTTCAACTCCTAGGGGATCAGTAACATCATATTATCTAAGAGAGAAATTCTCCAGGATACGCTAAAACAAAATTCCACTCGTCGCCCTTCCTAGATGATGTGCAGGTCACAACCAGCGCAGGCAGCGTAGCACAAACGAGATTAATACCTCATTAAATAAGCCGGCTAGCTTCTTCGTTGGGTGTACCTCCAAGCATATTTTGCGAAAACGCAAAACGAAATTAGATTAGATTATTCGTTAGTTTAAGCCTCCCTAGCCTCAACAAATGAGATCCAAAGAGAGGAAGGAAGAAGGCACCATTTAGTATAGAGTTAAGGGAACCTGGAATCTATGCAGAAAGGGCACAGAAACAGTAAGTGAGAAAGAAGTTTATGAAACAAGATCAAAGTTGAAGAAGAAAGTAGAAGGTGTTGAAAAAACAGGACAGCAGTGAACCGAAAAAAAGTTGATCCATAACAAAACAAAAACCTATGTTATTTTAACACAAAGAAAGCCTACCTAACCTTTAGCTCGGCCCCTCACATTACCCCCCTGGGAACGCTAATTCCCATAGATACAATAGTTGTATCCCCCTGAGGGGACGCAAAACGAGATCGCGAAATCGCAGCGAGTTCCATAACCTAGGCACTCGCAGTGAAAATTTGACACAAATGCGGAGAAGGGGTAATCAAATTCAAGCAACACCGGTGAAGTTTGTTCACAATGTTGGAAGCACGTCACCTATAATCGTAGGAACAATGTAAATACATGATAAATTAAAACAGGAAACCCAAAATCCCTGATTATCTTTTCAGATGAGATTTTAATCGTTAACCACAAAACCGTTTAAAACAAATTAGAGAACGAGGACACCATGGACTAGGCGTGTCTTCGCACCTTGCCCATTTAAACAGCTGAAAAAAAGACAAAATTTATGAAACAAGACAAAAATTGAAAAAATAAGCTTTAGGTGTTTTACACTTTGACTGCGACGTGCGCCACCGGTGGTACACGAAGGTAATTTTCAAAATGCTGCTGACCGACTAATAGTCGCAAATTCAATTTCATGAATACTCAATCAAAGCTAAATGAAGGCGCGATCCAGCTCATGTTTGGTATTTTCAAAATTGTTTCCTACAATTGACTTTAAATTTGAGTTTTGCATTGAACTTAATGTTAAGTAGTCGCAGTCAAAGTGTTAAAAAAGCTTGTTTGTACAGAAAACTATATTTCAACAAAAATAAGGTCTAATTAATCTTCAGCTCGCGACCCCACATCTTCTTTATAAAAGCGATACCTCAATAATGCAATAGTTGTATTCCTACTACGAAAAAAAAGGAACTATTCCAGCTTATGAAAGGATTGTTCACGCTGACGGCGCTTGACAATGATAGAGTTGCTACGATTAGCACCAGAAGTAGTTCACGTTTACTTCTGCTCGCATGATTCAAACCCATCCGATTTTAGCCGTGAATTAATCTTTGACTAGTTTACACTATATTATTCCTCAATTACGGGACTATAACAGAACAATTGATTGAAGCCGGCCCACAACGCTCACATAATATGCGATATACTGCTACTGTATAAGCTCCGCTTCTTAGCCATTTTGAAAAAATTCAGAATTGCTGGTGCATAAAAGGATAATCGCTTTAAATCAAGTTCCTAGGAAGCACGCTTACTGTTATAGGCTTGCTGTGGTTAGTAAGTGCACTTAGGGGTACACAATTGTACAAAAATAAATCAAAACGAAGTATGGCTTGCAATAGGAAGCGTCTGATAAAAAAATGCTGTTGGAAACATGGTAGAAAATAATGCGAATTTCTCAAATGGGAGAACTGCTGATTGGCAAAGACCCAATATTTCAATTTGACTTAGGAAAAAACAAATTGATACGTAATATGCAGAATGAACTACTACTTAATTGCGAGTTCTTGCTAACGACGAAAACAATTTAAAGCGGAATCACTAGCACGAACAAGCCAACTCACGGTCAAAAGTAAACGGCACTTGACGATGCTTTCTCTAAATTATGTTCCCTGAAAACGACTAAGGAACATCATCGTGCTCATTCAAGGAAGGTCTACTCACAAACATCACATCCAGATACTTATATCTTAGTACCATGCAACAGTTGGGTTTCATTTAGGCCATGAGACAGAATTTTCCTTCAATAATTACCTGCATCATCTACCACAAAATATAGAGAATTGTGTTTCGACTGAAATTAAGCAAAGATGTGGCCGCATGTCCTGGAGTAATTATCTGTTAACATTCAGAACACCTATTTCTACAGAAAAACCTGCCTCATAAGACAATTATACCATAAAATTAGTGCCTCAATAGCAATAAATTCAGCTAACAGACGTTAGACTACAAATTGTATGACAACCATTTCTCCTCAGTGATATTGCTGCACAAAAATTATGCTAAAGGATTATGAAAAAGAACAAAAACGGAACTGCTGCTTCCTCGTTTAGTCACTTGGGAAAAAAAAACATTAATTCACCTTGAATGGTATTTTAGAAAATTTTTCAGAAGTTAGGCTACAATACCGATTAGAAGTATCAGAAAATTAACTGTTTGGTTCGAAACGTTCATTTTATTCATTTAGACTTTACTATATGTATTAATAAAATGACCATACACATACAGCGATTTTTGCCTTACTTTTCATTTTAAGAATCAGACGCATCAATGCAGATTTAATTTCAGAAGCATCAGCCTTTACACTTCATTTCAGTTTCCTTCATCTTTATGAACAAAGCTATCTCAGCACCACTCTAGATTACCGTAACGCACTCAACAATGCATTGAAATTAATGAAGAACCGTAGCATACTTAACGATGCAATAAAATTAAAAGTATTGGATTGAAGATTAATTACAATTCATGAGTTTTCAAATAAAAATTCATGCAGAGCAGAACGCTTCAGTAAGCAAGAAAATAAAAAGCTCTATCCAATTAAACGAGTGATTCAATTAAAGGCTAAAAAAAATAGTTCATGATGCTGACAATGCTCTGTTGTCCACATAATATTCCCATTTAATAATCTGGAAATGCACTAAATTTGATGGTGCGTTTAAAAATTAAAAAAGCAATTTTATGTACAATGAAAAGTAATAATGGAAGAAGTAGTAGGTGATGAAGAACAGGACATCAGTGAACCAAGAAAATAGTCTGAAGCAAAATAAAAAGAAAAACTATTCCATTTCAACAAAAGGAAGGCCTACCTAACCTTTTGCTTGGATCTCACACGTTACCCTTGGAGTGCAAATTCCCATAGACATCATAGTTGCATCTCCCTTAGGGGTCACCACGATGAAAAAACCCTTAAATTATTCCTGAGACCAATAAAGTCTTATATGTAAGCTCAGTATGACATAAAAACTTAAGATTAAGCTGGTAATAATGCAAGGTAAATAAACAGAAAAAGAAAAAGCCTAGTTGCACCATTTCTTTGGTATTACACTACAGGCGCCGCTGGTAGCCAACGGATAACGCAACGAGAAAACAACGAGAAAAACGTGAGTTCATGCAGTTCAAAATCACCATTTCAACAGGAAACACAGTTAAATCGTTTCTTGAACTTAAATCCCTTTTAACTGAAGCGCGCAAATAATTACCGCCATCACTGAAATACAAACAAGTTCCCTTTAAAAAAAATTTACGTTTACATTCAAGGACCAATAGCAAATACTCCTGCACCTGACAAGTGATATTAAGCTGCCTTTTCAGGTATCTGGCCTGCCCTTTTCATGTACGCCAGTTTGCCAAACATTTTCTGAAATGCAAGCTAGTAAATTTATTTTCAATTTATCATTGTTAGATAAATTTTTAACTGTGCCAAAGAGTATCGAGCTGGCTGTTGGCTAATGGACTGCAAGCTCTAACCAACTGCTAAAGTTATACAACTTATTTCGACTTCAATACTCCAGCAATGACAATAATTAATATTTATAGGTAGATGAAGACACATTGGTGAGCAGCAAAAAAAAAAAAACAAGACCGGTTTTTCATACGAAAAAGCTAGGGAATAAATTACGTCTATAGAAATCTAATAAATTGCACGCCCAGTAGCAGAGAAGAAATTAAGTAATAAAATTTAGTGATTCAATTTTTTGTTTTAATAATTAAAAAATTAATTAAACCATGGGACAACTCACCATCAATTTCTGTTAACTTAGCGAGATGCAATGATTATCTTTGATTGGTGTAAAAAGTGGGAAAGATAGTATGTCCCGAAACTTGCTATGATACTAATATTTTATTTTGAAGATAACCACACCTCAGTGAAGTGAAATTACAAGTGCACAAATACTTTATGCATAATATCAATAAATAACATAAAAAGAATAATGACACTCCATAAACACGGAATCAGATCCACTGGAGAACAAGCATCACTTGGTTTTAGAGAGATGAGTGCCAGTCACAGTTTCCGGCTCACTTTTCTGTTTCATGTCATTTTTCAAATTTTTGTTCACTGGACTCGTGTTCTCCTGCTCACTCTGAGGATCTTTCATTGTCCCATCATAAACCTCTTGACCAAGGATGAAACGCTGATGCAAATTAATGCAACGAGTGATGGAGAGCAGATCAGAGTTGGCGTCTATCACCAGCACAGGTGCAGGAGGAGAGCAAGGTTTCCCTTCCATCAGCCATCGCTCATAGTAATCGTGAAGCTGAAAATCAACACAGAAAGTAAGTAATTAAAATGAAGTAATTCACATTAAAAAAAAATTACATCTATGTTTCCAAATCACAAAGGATTGCAGAGCTTCTACAGGGCTGAAAATAAAGAACTTGAGCAATAATAGCCTAAATGAACAACTGGCCTTTGAAGAATAGGGGAAACATTAAGCAAGTACAGTACAAACATGACATCAAGTACCACAACCATACATAAGCCTCACCTTCTGCAGGTAAGTGAGGGGAACGCCAGCCTCCTCCGCACGTCCACGTTGTTGCATCCTCTGATGGACAACTTCAGGACTTGATCGAAGATACACTGGAGAACGAGTTCATTAATTAAAGCAGTGAAACCAGCCACAAAATGACATACCAAATACCATGAAAAAAAATCAACAAGCAGTAAGAAGTAAAAAAAATTGTAAGAAAAATGACCCTAGGTAGGAATAAATCCCGGAATATATTTCTAGATTGAAATGAACATTTTCATGCAATGACTATCAATTTATATAAAAACATGCCATACGTTCAACTTACCTATCAGATCAACACCAAGATCCAGGTTTTCATTAAATGTGTCAAAATATTCACACAAAACACTATATTCACTCGGATGCAGATCTCCAGAATCGTGTCCACTCTCAACAAAACAATATCTGCAAGAAAAATACAGAATGATATATGCATTGTATCAATAAAAAATGCACTTTTTTTCTACAGAAGACAAGGCTAAACTAAGAACTACATATCTTCAAATTTCACATGTCTAATAACTATTCATTTTACAACATACATAAAAACTTAAAAATTTAAAAGCGAAGAATAAAATTCTAAACATATTTTGAACGAACGTTTCGGGATAAATCCCATCATCAGCTGAAACACTATATGAAATAAATTTGATTAATTACAGATACAAACGGTTCACGAGACAGTATTGAACTAATTAGAAA
>JACJUY010003793.1:50695-80681 GCA_014220935.1 Platorchestia sp. MABIK | reverse complement strand
GTTTAGTTTTATTGCCTTTTTCTATTACAGAACAATATTGTTTTGCATCATCAGGCTCTGAATATGGAGGGTAATTTTCCATTTTCAGGCTCTCATCGAGGTGATTTACTAACCTTTGATACGTAAGCGATTTTCGATGACGAACATTTTCAGTGGCAATGGCACTGCTGTTGTCATCGCTGCTACTTGCGCTAATTTTGTCCTGTACGTCCAGATCCCGTGTACTCGCATCAGTACCCAAAACTCGGTCAACAGTTTCTTCATTTTCAGACTCACTGTTGTTTTCTAGCAGAAGTTTTAAAGTTTCTTCTTCGATTAGACGCTTACGCGATCGTGAAGCTATGGAAAAGACAGGAGCAAACGACGTCACGACCTCACTCCTTGCCAGCGTGCGTGCCACTGCTGCAGCAGCAGCAGCAGCAGCGCTGCATTGCACACCCGACTGTCAGACGTGCAATCTCAACAGCGTTCAACCTGCCATTCTAATGATCTCATTTTTGAAATAATTCATATTCAACATGTTGCGCATTCCACTGAATGCTAAATTCATGCTCATATTGTGCATAAGAATGTTTTGGGAAAAGTCACTGAAACTTGGGCACAGAAACTCAAAGTTACAAAAATGCCTTTCGATATAAGGTAGGGTGGTACCATTTGATCTCACCTACGAACGGATAGGATTAAGTAAAGTACAGTACAATACGATGTTGTTGTTTCAGATTTATTGGAGCAAAGTAGATTCCATGCAGCCCCACACCTTCACGGTTGTTGATTGTTGCTCTGAAGTTCAGCACACAGGCTGAAAGAAGTTTCAGGAGGTTATTAGGGTGGTGCCACTCTGAGAATTCACTAACTTCTCTGCAATGTTGCAATTTTAACAAGATTTCAGATGGTTTTAATTTTTTTAGGAATGATAGATAGTTTACAACTACATCAACAACTTTTTTTTTTGGCAAGTTCCATTAAGGTGCCACCTCCGAGTAAATTTTTAAAGCAGAACGGTACATTGAGTAGATCAAGAAAATTTTCAGTGGTATATTCTACAGTGTAGAAATGGTACTAGAAGAAAAGGTGGTCAATATTTTCCTCAGCACCACACGAGCAATTGGGATCATCAGCATTATTGAAACGATGAAGGTGTGACCAAAGCCACGAGTGCCCAACATGTAGACAAGTAAGGGCTGTCTCTACATGGCGGATCTTGTGTTCACCCATGGCCACGTCCTTGTGGTATCTCTGATTTTCAGTAAATTACGTCCTTTGAACCCCCCATAACCATTCAGTGTTCCACTTTAATTTGAAGGCCTCACATACTGCAGTCTTGCAACAGATGGGCATCTTTAGTTGCACCATCTGCAGCTTCATTACTAGGGACACTCTTATGGCCAGGAGTGAACTGCAGGTAAGCCCTGTGGGAAGATGTGGTGAACAGCTTGGCTTGAATGTTACATGCTAAGGGGAGATAGTTTTGGGGTTTTCTATACAGTATGAGATGCAAGGAGCTCAATGAGTCCCAAGAAATAACATACTTATCTTTTATGTTGTTGTTCAAGTATCCATTGACAAGCTTCATTGATGGCCATAAGCTCACACTCCCTAACTTGTATTTGAGAGCAAAGTTTCCAGTTTATATTGAATCCTCTGGATGGGATAACTACAGCAGCAGATGAGGAACAGGAGAAGACCCATCAGTAAATACAGAGGTGTACCCAGAGAACGTTGTGTCCATTAATTTGTAATACCTTTGAAGAACAGTTCGACTAGACAGGAAGATACTAAGATAAGCAGAAAACCAGTAAGGATGTGGGTTTCTGCCTTGAACCAAGGAGAATGCGGTTAAACCAGTGGTGCTGTATTGAGAGCCAGAATCAGCAGGTGAACACAGAAAAAAGAGCTCTTACACAAGATTTCATGGATGGCAAAGGTATAGAAGAAGCTTGCTGCAGAGGGAGTTGAGCGTTAAGTAAGTTATTAGCAATTCCATGGGAAAGTTGCTGCAGTTTGCAGTAATACAGACATGTGAGTTGATCTCTGTAAATCGCCAAAGGGAAAATATTGGTTTCCACCTCCAGTGAAGCTATAGGAGAAGTCTTGCGGCATCCAGTAGCAAGGTGCAGGCAATGGTTTTGAATTGGTTTTAGTTGAAGAATGAAGGAGCAGCAGTACCATACAGAGGAGCAGCACTGTCTAGTCAGCTGTGAATGATAGTTTTATACAGGCAAATTAGTAATTCTTGGTTATAACCCCAATAGATTGAAACAGTTGAGCAATTGTGTGCAAGATTGCTCAACCTACTCTGTTTGATGATGCCAGCAAAGGGGAGGAAAGTTCAGCTGGACTCCCATTTACTTGAGTTGTTGTACGAATTCCAATTGCTGTCCTCTTATTGTGACAGGAACTGGGTTAATTTTTTTATTTCTGAAGAACATACATTTGGTTTAGTTCAGGTTCATTTTTAGACCCCATTGCTTTCATTAGATTTGAAGCGCATTAAGCTGCTGCTGTAGGGTTTCCATTGCATCATGAAGACCATACTCATAGGAGCAGATCCCTGCCTCCACCAGTATATCATGTATGATGATGTTCAATAACCAAGGTGAAAGCACTGCTCCCTGTGGTACACTTCTCTTCGCCATCCTCACTGAAGAACTGGTACCCTCAATGAACACTTTAAAGGATCTCTCCTGCAGATAAACTAGCAGCCATCACAACATTGATCCTCAAACATCACATTGGCTCATCTTATATAGGATTCCCATCGGCCATACAGTGTCAAATGCACTTTTGAAGGCAACAAAGAAACAGCATCATAGATTTATTTTCCAGCTTAGTTTTAATTGCAGCTTTTAGTTGTGTAACTTAGATGACAGCTGACAATCTTTGTTGATAGCCTCCCTGCATTTTTCTGAAGAAATGTGAAATGGGTAACTATTAGACATTCCATTAGTTGTTGTAGGCACGACAGCAAGGTGACGGGACAATTTGAACCCATCTTAGTGGTTTATTTGGTTTGGGAAGTGGAAGGATGATGACATGCTGCCATGATTTGGGAAGCACTCCAGATTGCAGGCTTTTGTTGCACAATTGGGAAGGCCATTTCTTGTAGATGGCTGTCATGTGCTTCAAGTGTTCATCATGTATGTTGTCATGGCTAGGAGTTGTACTCTTCAAGAAAATCAGGACTCTGTTCAATTCATACTCATTAAATGGTTCATTGATTGCAGAGGAAGTATCGTTATTTAAGGCTACTGTGGAAATAGTGATGGAGATGACATTCTTTTTTGATAGTTGCCAGCCAAGGCAATTGCTTTCAAAGAAGATGAGTTGGCTATTATTAAATCCCTTGTTAAATAGGCTGAGCTTTCTTACAGAATGGGGTCTGCAGAATTTTTACCCTTTTCTGCGTTGATGAAACAGAGGTGTCAGTCGTTATTTTATTGCAGAAAGAAATCCAAAATTCCTTCTTTGTCTTTTTAACCTCAAATTTGACTCTAGCCTGAGAGCCAGAGCCTTTGTATGCAATTAAATTGCTTGAAATGATTGATAGATTAGGATAACTTTTGCACCTCGTTTTGCTTTCACTGCTGTCACACATTGAATCCCACCATGACTTATTATACTTAGGACAGATTTTTCTTTAGTTTGTTTGAAGACTTTATGGCTGGCCCCAATCATATTGTTTGTGAGGTCACTAAATTTGTGCTCAAGATCTGCCACCCGCAAGAGCCCAGGCTGTTGTAGAGCTGCAGTCCAGTCATCCCATGACCTACTTTCAAATTTCTCCGTTGGCTGCCTTTTGACCCTAACTGTTGATGGAACCACTCCAATGCTGATAACAATAGGATAGTGGTCAGTTACCATATTTTCTTCTGTTGTTACAGCTACTGTGGGCTGAAGTCTAGTAGAGACAAAGGCCAAATTAAGCATAGAATCCACAAGATCCCAAAGATGTGTAGGAAAAACTTCAATCCACGTTTGAGAAGAAAAGTTGGTCCAACAAACTACGTTTACCCAAAAGATTGCATAACATCAACCTGATGGATGCGTGCAAGAGCATCTGAAGAAGTTGATGGAACTCTTTGATTCCCTTCCTGTCATAGGTGCCAAAATCAAAGAAGAACTAATAGTTCTAACCTTCTTACAACGTTACCTGAAAGCTACTCAACATTTGTTTCAGCACTGGAAACTCAAGATAAAGTACTAAGTATGAAATCTGTGTGTGAAAAATTGATCAACAAAGAAAAGATCAAAGTGGTATCAAAAAATAAAGTGTTAGTATCTAAAAACAAGACAAAACTTGAATGTTATGAATGTAATAAAAAGAAACAGAAAAACACTCAAGGTTTAACCTTAACACCACTGTGTTACTTACAGCATTAGTAATGCTGTAACCGGGGGTTGTGTTGCTACTTTTTATAGCACAGCCTTCATGCCTCTTTTTACATGAATAATCTCTATTGTTATTTCTTTTTTATTATAACCTAATTGTACATTATCATTCTTTTCAGTTGGTAATAAATTTAACTACTATAAAATATTAGTAAAGATCCTAAGGAGATTCCAAGTAAAAGTGAAGCTCCAGTTGCACTGGTAGGTGAATTGATGAGTTATCCTTCCT
This sequence comes from Platorchestia sp. MABIK, assembly GCA_014220935.1. Classification (NCBI taxonomy): domain Eukaryota; kingdom Metazoa; phylum Arthropoda; class Malacostraca; order Amphipoda; family Talitridae; genus Platorchestia; species Platorchestia sp. MABIK. The sequence goes on along the minus strand of JACJUY010003793.1, from coordinate 76,063 downwards.
AAGGATACGTGAGTAATTGGGCTATATTTTGTTACTTGCTTGTTCTGTTATTATTTATTTTGTTGAAATTCAGTTATTGTTTTTTTTGCTGTTTGAATTCCATTAGTTGATTTATTATTTTACGTTCTTATTTTGTTGAGTTATAGAATTTATTTTATTATATGTTCTCATTCATTCGAGTTAAATAGTGTAATATGTTTCTTTGAGTTATGCATTTCTTTTTGTAAATACCATATTCTCTTATTATTTCTGTAAATATCTTTTTGCATGTGTTATACTATATTGCTAGTTGAGATGTTTGCATGTTGCATCCCAATCTCCTCACGTTCCCTCCACTGGTCTCTTGGTCACTTCTATTGACAGGTAATTAATTTAAGGTTTTTGTTTATTTTCTACAGTGTCTCCATCCCACCTGTCCATGCTCCATTTATTGCTCCTTTGATTTACTTCATAAATTGAGTCCCTATTTTACTCCACTAATTTAGTTCCATTTATTGCTCCTTTGGTTTACTCCATTAATTTATTTCCATTGATTGCTCCATTCCATTCTTCAGTGTCCATATTTCATTAACCCAATCATTGTCATCTATTACATTTTCATTTGTAGCACTATTTTTCCATTAGCAATTTATCAAGCAGAAGAGTTTGGTTTTCCTGAACTAGTTGCCACCTAGTAACAAGCAGATAACGAGTTTATCTCACCTGCAGGAGACAAACGGCAACAATGCTATTCAACTGCTCTGGGTCATTGGTTGAATTCTGTGGTTGACAGAATTGAAGTACTTTGGATAGCAGTAAGATTAATTCCATTAAGGGAGATGTCCATCCAAAATCAAGGAAATGGCTGTAATGCTTGTTTTATTTGATCTAGATCTATGAAAATTGGCACACGTATGTATTTTTGTAAGTAAATAGAGGTTGTGTCTATGACTTTTTCCCACTTTTGACATAATTTTGGAGAAAATGTTGGAAATGACAGGGTAAAGTGTGTACTTTTTGAGAGACATCTTCTCAAAAAGTACTTATCATAGAGCAATGATTCAGGTATCATTGGATGTGCAATAAGTTGCTGCATAAAGAGTCAGAGAATTACGTTGATATTCACGATAACTTCTGAGTTACATCAAAAAATTTTTTGTAAATAATTACAAATTGGAAGATGTTAGGTAATTTTTACAAAATGACTAACATTCTTTCTATAGAATCTAGATCTATGAAAATTTACAAACATGTATATTATTTAGAAATAAACAGGGGTCATCTCAATAACTTTTTCCCATTTTTGCCATCATTACGGAGGTAATGGGAGGAAATGGGTGTAAATTTTTTTTTCCAAGGTTCAAGGTTTTTTGAAAATCTATTTTCTCCAAGAGTTTTTTTGTAGAACAATTATTTTGACATTAGATGCGCAAAGAGCTGCTCATCTACTGACATAAGATTTTTTAATTCATAATAATTTTTTGTTTTACTAAAAATCTATGGAAAAATGACTTTTTAAAAAAAAATTTTAAATTAGAAAATAGCTAAACTATTGTGAAATTCAACATAATCCTCCGACTCTTAATGCAGCAACTTATTGCGCATCCAATGACACCTAAGTCGTTCTACAATAAGTTCTTTTTGAGAAGACATCTCTTGAAAAGTTTGCACTTTTCCCCATTGTCTCCAAAATTATGTCAAAAGTGGGGAAAAGTTATAGAGACGACCCCTATTTATTTTTGAGAATGCAAATGTATGCTAATTTTCATAGATCTAAATTCCATAGAAAGAACGTTACAGTCATTTCCTTGATTTGTCGATTTCAGTGTGGACGTCTCCTTTAAGGTTAACTGTAGGCTGTTTGGGGAGATGAAGTCAGATTCAGTTTGGGTGGCTACTGATAGTGAGGTTTGAGAGTACTTTTTTCTTGCCAATTTAGGTGAATTTGACTTGGTTGCTTCCATAGGCACTGAGATCTGGGTAGGTTGGAAGTCTCTTCTAGCTATTTGTGTTGAGTTTTGCCTGACTTCTGCCAAAGCATCATGATATAAGAGTCTATGCTGTTCTCTAATTTTTTAAACAGTTTCTGCTTGTTTCACAAAGAGGCATCCACCTAAGTTTGCTGTGTGGGAGCCAGAGCAATTGGTGCATTTTAGCATAGAGCCTGATGGGCAATCTTTCACTTGGGAGGGCCTGAATATGCTACACATCTAGGTAGATTTCTGCGCTTCTGGACATGTGTCCAAATCTCTGACATTGGTAACACTGCCAGGATTTACCTATGTATGGGTTGACTTTGAATCTTTGGTAGTTCAGATAGATATACTCTGGGAGAGAAGATTGGAAGACTATTTTTACTATCATTTTAGGGCCTTGGTTTTTGCGTTTCTGTATCCGTGATACTTTGAGGTTTGCATAACTGGCTTCTGGAAGAGCTTCCTCTGTTTTTGAATCCAAGATATCTGTTCAAAAAGGTCCTCTGACACCAGTGGATTTAGACTGGGTGGCAGGTAGGCAACAGTGTATCTGCCAGGGATCTAATTCTGACGTTTTTAATAGTGAAGATATTTTTGATGCAGCTGTGGAAAACATAATGAGAACCAGAATGTTGCGCTTGGAATTCATACATTAATACGCTTAAAACTAAGTTTGTGTGTAACGCTCCTCATCAAAGATTGCGGTATCATGGATACCAAATTCCTGAGTGTTACATGCATTGATATGTTAGGATAAAATAGGTTAGGATTGGATAGGTTAGGAAATGTTATGTTAACATAGGTCAAGTAACATTGATGAAATTTTTCACGGGTTCATGATTTTTTATGTTTCAAATACCAGGATAGCTTTGTTAGGATAGGATAGGTTAGTATTTGTTATGTTAGAATTTGTGGTCTATATTAGGTTTAATGCATTCACGAAAATTAGGAATTCTGTTCCAAAGAATTGCTAAAGAAACACATTTAAAAACTAGTGATGTACCAACGTATCGGTATCGGCAGTATGGGTCATTTTTACTGGTATCAGTATCGGTATAATTCGGCCGATACTTTACCTATACTTTCCAATTAAACGCATTGTTTTCTGAAAATGAAAGTTCATAAATTGTGAAAGTAAAATTATCAAACCTAATAATTAATACCCGTTGTGTGTTTATTTATATATTTATGTATTTGTTTGGTGTATGCTTCTTAAGAAACATAGGATGTCTGAGTATGCGGTATCATGAATACCAAATATCTCAGTGTAACATTGAAAGATGGCCCTTACATGCATTGATATGTTTGATATTTTATCAGGATAGCTTCAGTTAGAATAGGTTAGGACATGACAGGAAAGGTTGAGTAATGTTGACGGAATTTTTTCACGGGTCCTGCTACTACCTATAAATACCCTTGGTTTATTTGTTTGGAGTCCGCTTCTTCCATTTCTCTGTCACGTTCATAAGTGTAGCCATAATGACTGTATCAGTGATAGGAGTTTCACCAGTGCGCAAGTACAATAATATTTTTTATCAAGAGAAATATATTTGTTACTCATCCACGTCTGGAAAATTTGTTCAAGAAAGGTATTGAATCCCACCATTTTTGGCAGGCCGTGCACACTGGTAATCAAATAAAGAGCCTATTCATACCTTGTAAATTAGTTAGCTAACTGTTGAATTATAGCGTTTAATCAGGCCCGCTAACTGAATTTACTACTTTTAACTCCCGATGAGTCACGTACGGTCAGTGAGTGAAAGCTATGTAGCATGAATAGCCAAACACAATAAAAACAAAGCAGCGACATGAAATTATTTTACTTTTACAACTAAAAATCTATATAGTTTGACCCAATTTTCATTTCTTAACGTTAGTGACAGACAAACAAAAATCAAACCAAATAAATAAAGTTGAAGGTGTATTTTAAAGTTTTTGTAAATTTAATACAGAAGTAGCTGAAAATTTTATTTTAATTCAGCATGTAAATCGTCGTACATTACGAATCCTGCATTTTCTTCTATTTTAAGATGTTTGAAAAATTCATGAACAATCTTATAGTTGGTTGCGTTTTTGCAGATCTTTTTGGTTTTGGGGCCTATCAAATTTTAATGTTTTTTTTTTCGCCAAAGTATGTATTTTGATGTGAAAAACACAAAAATGATGACCATTTTGTGGAGACATTATTCATTAAGTGTTCCCAACCTAACCAAGGGTATAATTTCAAACACCTCCCTGTTAATCATAGGGAAAACTTGGTGGACCCTGCAACAGGTGCACACACTCAAATGATTGAGAGTGTGTAGCATAGTCTAAAAATGAAAAAAACGTCAGGGAGGCACTCACCGACAAATGATGGACTCGTATCTGTGTGAATTTGTGTGGCTCAAACGTACCGAGAAACTGCAGTATTTTTACAAAACATTAAAGGATATAAGCAAATTTCAAGCTTAATAAATAATTTTTCCACAAAATGGTTATTATTTTTGTTTTTCACACGAAAATACATACTTTGGCAAAAAGAAAATATTAAAATTTGATAGGCCCCCAAATCAAAAAAAGTTGTTTGCTTCTGCACACTGTGTGTGTTAGTACATACGTATACTACTTGCGCTCACGCTGCTATTTCTGAGACTAAATGCTACATTATATTACTAGTTTATGCCGGTGAATGGAGAAAAATATTTTTAAATAATTTAGTCGGATTATAACCTCAGTTGGCAAATGAAGATTGCTAAACAGTAAGTTAGTGATGTACCGATGTATCGGTATCGGCAAGTATCGGTCATTTTACTGGTATCGGTATCGGCAAAATCCGGCCGATACTTTACCGATACTTTCCAATAATACGTATTTTATCATGAAAATGAAGGTCATAAATCATGAAAGTGAAAGTATAATAAAAAAAAGAGCCCATTCATACCTAGTAAATTAGTTAGCTAACTGTTGAATTACAGCGTTTTAATCAGGCCCGCTAACTGAATTTTTAACTTTGAATTCCCGCTGAGTCACGTACGATCAGTAAGTGAGAGCTATGTTCCATGAATAGTTAAACACAGTAGCAACATGAAATTATTATACTTTTACAACTAAAACCTATATAATTTGACCCAATTTCCATTTCACAAAGTATATGACAGGCTAACAAAAACCATATCAAGAAAATGAAGTTGAAGGTGCATCTTAAAGTTTTTGTAAATCTAATAAAGAAGTAGCTAAAAATTCTATTTTAATTTTGCTTGTAAATCGTCAAATATTACGAAGCTAATAATTTTATTATAATTTAGCATGTAAATTGCCGTACATTAGGAATCTTGCACTTTTCTTCTATTTTAAAACGTTTGAAAAATTCATGAACAATCTTATAGTTGGTTGCATGTTTGCGGATCTTTTCGGTTTCGGGGCCTATCGAATTTTAATGTTTTCTTTTTGCCAAAGTGTGTATTTTGGTGTGAAAAACATGAAAATAAAAATAATTTTGTGGACAAATTATTCATTAAGTGTTCCTAACCTAACCAAGGATATAATTTCAAACACCTCACTGTTAATCATAGTGAAAACTTTGTGGACCCTGCAACATGTGCACACACTCAAATGATTGAGAGTGTATGGCATACTCTAAAAATGAAAAAACGTCAGGGGAGGCACTCAATGACAAATGATAGATTCCTGTCTTTGTGAGTTTGCGTGGAAAAAAACTTACCTTGAAACGCCAGTTTTTTCATAAAATATTAATGGAAATGAGCTTAATAAATAATTTCTCCACAAAATGGTTATCATTTTCGTGTTTTTCACACCAAAATACATACTTTGGCGGGAAAAAAACATAAAAATTTGATGGGTCACCAAACCGAAAAGAGCCGTGTTTGCTTCTGCACATTGTGTGTTAGTACATACACATACTGCTTGCGTTCACGCTGCTATTTCTGAGACTAAATGCTACATTATACTACTATTTTACACCAGTAAATGGGGAAAAATATCATTTATAATTAAATATAGTTGGATAATAACCTCAGTTGGCAAATACAGATTGCTAAACATTGAATACTTATTTGTGCATACATGCTAATTACGGTATCACACGACAATAGAGCGGAAAGATGACGCAACCGAAGAACTTTGTGAGGGAAACGAATCAAACTATGACACTGGACTGCAGTGTTGCCAACTTAGCATTAAAGTGAGAATCTATCACCTAGCAGGAAAAATAGCATTAAAATGCAAAATCTAGCATTTTACAGGGCGATTTCACCATTATATTAAATTTAGTCATTTTCAATTGCTTTCTAGCATCTATTTGTTGACTCATGGTTACTCAACGACTCGTTGAAGTTTCGTCCAAGCCTCGTTGGAGTTTCGTCCAAACCTAGTCGAAATTTCATCCAAGCCTAGTTGAAGTTTCGTCCAAACCTAGTTGAAGTTTCGTCCAAACCTAGTTGAAGTTTCGTCCAAACCTAGTTGAAGTTTCGTCCAATCCTAGTTGAAGTTTTGTTCAAACCTCGTTCGATTGTTTTGGTCCCCTTTTGGAACCAGTTGCTATTAGAGCTAGTCTACATTACGTTGCAATACGATTAGAAACAATTATCTATCGAATGGATTTTATCTAGTTTTTTGTAACAATATAGTTAACAGAGCAGGAGCAGTTTTATTATTCATAATCAAAAACTTTATTGTCAATATTGTTATATTATTAGATATATTAGTGAATAATTTTATTATAACACCCATGTAGGGCTTATAATGGTTTTATTTTAATATAATTGTAAAAGTATCGGTATCGGTAGTAGTATCAGTCAAAGTATCGGTATTTACAAGTATAGGAGTATCGATCTCGGCCAAAAAATGGATATCGGTATAGGCCAAAAAAAATGGTATCGGTACATCACTATTAAAAACATTTTACAGAAATGACATTCTGCTTGCTCATGTGTTATTTTCAAGTCATGTAACTTTGAAGTTATAGGAACGTCGTACATAAAAGTGAAGAAACAGATACAAAAACATGCTGGAATACGGTATTGACGTAACGATGGGTTAGGTTAGGGTAGGCTATATTAGGTTGGTTAAATAAACTAACCTAAAATAATATAAATCAATCTAAAATAGCTTACCTTAACTTACCCAAGCCGAGGCTGTTATTTCCGCCAAGAAGTGGGCGTGTCCCGCCAGAGAAGTGTGCGTGACCCAATAATGCGGCGGCTAAGCAACCAACCATATAATGTTATTCCTATCTGAACATTCTTATTGTTATATCTTGAAAATAACGCATCAGCAAGCAGAATGTCATTCTTGTAAAACGTTTTCAAATGTGTTCCTTAAGTGATTCTTTGGAACGGAATTCTTGATTTCCGCGAGCGCATGAAACCCAATTTTCACCAAATTTGTTAGGTAATGTTAACCAAATTTTTCCATAGGTCCACCTAGCCAAACAATGACATTGGTTAAAGTTAGGTTAGGATAGATATGAATAGGTTTAGATTTGTTAGGCTAGGATAGATTTGGATAGCATAGGTTAGGACAAGATAGGTTTGAATAAGGCATGCTAGGTTAAAATGAATTATGTTAAAATTTGTTAAAAAATGTCGACTAAATTTTTTTATGGGCCCACCTAGCTTATTGATAACATCATTGTCCCAGGAATTTCCACGGGTCCTGCTAGTTTTTAAGAATGCTAGTAATTCCTGTTGTTTCAAAAGGAAAGTTAGTAAGAAGTTTTGATAGCTGAAATTTAATATATAAGCATTGCTAATTTTATCTGTAGTGTAGGTTTTATGAGAAGTACAGGAGCACCATCAGTATTTGCTTGGCTGTGTGTTGATTGAGGATGAAATGAAGGCTTGAACTTGAACTTGAAATTGAGGGCCGACAGTGTCGGGGCCTTTGTAACGGCCTGCAATTCCCTCCTCACTACTCACACAAAAAAGAGTTCAGCACCTGCATACCAGACTTGTCCACTAAACTACTCAGGATCCACCAATCCTTGTCACAAACTNACTGCCTTAGTCCCTAAATGTGCAAGATATAGATTATTTTGCACGGGACTCTGGTAAGGAGCAAGGCTGGATTTGCGACAATTGTTAATAAAGCATCCTTAGATGCCGATGTTTGTTCTTTTGTTTGGACAGTCGAGTTGTGGTAAGAGATGTTATCTACTTGAAATTCGAGTTAAATTCTGTAATATTGCTATACATCTACTACTACTACTGCAAAGAAAATGTATTTAAGTGATTGATGTGGATATAAATATGAAATGACCTTATTATTTATTTAGTTATAACTTGTATCAAAAAATTTTGCTTGCCCAAGTATTGAGTGTGCTCGCGGTGGTACAGTGGTTAAGGGATCGGCCTTGCATGTTGGAGGCCCGGGTTCGTATCCCGGCACTGGCGCGGCGATTTTCCCCGTTGGGTATAAGGGAGAGCTCAAGCACAATACCCAACTCAACCCAGGTGTCGGAAATGGGTACCGGCTTCACGGGGGAACCGTCATGGTGTCCTATATATAGTGTTAGTTATAAGACATTTGAAAAACCAATGCTTAAGATCATATGTATCAGGCTTGATTGGAAATAAAGCATCTTAAGATGCCGATGTTTGTCGAACAAGCTCCATGTATCGTACACGGTTAACCGTGGTATCGTACGTCAGCCAAGAACAGCGGTGATCTCAGATATTGACGATAGTCGACATTGGATAATGCATGCCCGAAGGTGTTTGTTTATACTTTTGTGGATGAAATTAATGTTATTCCCAAATAATGTCAGAACGCAATTATAAAACATTCTGTGTTTTTGAAGTAAAACCTATTCATTGAATTTTAAGGAATGCGATGCTCATAACACCGAAGATTGATATATGACAGTTTAGGGCAAAATTCTACATCCTGTGTCGCTATTTTTTCATGTTGTACACTTGGCCAGAAAGTCTTAGGACTTGGTGTGGGCCCTGTATACGTTAATAATTGAATATAAGTATAATAATCTGAAAAACTAAAAGGTTGTGCTTATTTAACTTCTAATTTTACTATACAGACTATTAATGGTCGATTGCCTAGAGAAGTTCTGGTGACCTGTAGTGCATGAGGGCCTATTTTTGACAAGCTGTGTCTCTCGGTGAAATCCGCTTGGTTGCTGTAGCATGTTATGGAACAGGAGAACCACTGAGTAATTTCATTTGGCAAGTTTGAATCATAGGCAAAAAACTCTATAAAATAGCGGATGTTTGAATGAAAACTAGCTATATATAAGTCTGTCTGTTTCTCTCTCAAGTTCAAGTAATTTTTAAAATTATTGGATGAATGAAATTCTAAATTTTTTTCTATATATCCTTAAGCTGTATTGCTGCAATTTTATTATTAAATTGCAAGTTATTGATTATATTAATTGAGAAATTATGGTCAATTTTGAATTTAAGCCTTTAACAGATATTAAAAATTCCGAGTAAATGTGTAGCGTTTGCTAATAATCAAATTTTGAATTTTTGGTGCTGTAACATAGTTAATAAGATCAAAATAAAAAAGTTTTTTCCATGCACTTTTCGTCGCAAATGAGTATTTTACGAGTTATAGCGGTAAATTAGTTACCGTAACTCTAGTGTTTGAAGCGGAGAGTAATTCATCGGGTGCGTCGTATGGCAGCACTGCAGTGGACGGTTCCTTCCTACGCGCTTGAATGATCGAGCCCGTTCCCGCCATCTAAGACAAAAGTTATCATACTGGCTGATACTGCTATAACTCGTTTTTTGGTGATAATTTCTATTGTGTTATTAACTAAAAGATTTTAGAAGTGGGTTCAGGCTCTGTGGGGCTGGCAAGTAATAAATTACAAAGTGCTTAAACGTACTTAAACAGCTCAATCGCGCAAAAAATATAACCTATCGCTCTAACTCGTAAAATACTCATTTGTTGCAGAAAAATGTATGGGAAAAAAGTAGTTTATTTTGATGTTATTACTGTGATTCAAGCAACAAAAATTCAAAAATAAATGAGTAGCGCATTGGTCATCATAGACAAAACTAAACCTACCGCTATATCTCGTTAAATACTCATTTGCGACGGAAAATGCATTAAAGAAAACTTGTTTCTTTCAATCTAATTAACTATGTTTCGGCACCCAAAATTCAAAATTCGATTATTAGCAAACGCTACACATTAACCGAATTCCGTTCCAAAGAATCACTAAAGGAACATATTTAAAAACGTTTTACATGAGTGACATTCTGCTCGCTGATGTGTTATTTTTGAGATAAAACAATAATTACGTTCAGTTAGGAATAACATTATATGGTCGGTTGCTTAGTCGCCGCATTGTTGGGTGACATCCACTTATCTGGTGGGACAAGCCCACTTCTTGGCAGGAAATTTAGCAGCCTCAGTTTGGGTAAATTAAGGAAAGCTATTTTAGGTGGATTTATGTTATTTTAGGTTAGTTTATTCAACTAACCTACCTAACTTATCCAAACCTTGCCCATCGTTACATTAATACCGTATTACAGCATATTTACGTGTCCGTTCCTTCACTTTAATATACGACGTTCTTATTACTTCAAAGTTGAATAACTTGAAAATAACACATCAGCAAGCAGAATGTCATTCATGTAAAACGTTTTTATATATGTTCCTTTAGTGATTCTTTGGAGCGGAATTTTTAATTTCCTTGAAAGGCCTAAATTCAATATTGACCAAAATTATAAACAAGTGAGAGTTAATACCTAATTGTTATGTTTTGATGCTTGCAGAACAAAATATAAACGGATATAATTGGTTACCTAGTTATAACTTATTTTATTTGCTATATCTTGAGTTATTGGGGTGATTCAGAGCCTATATCAATTTTATAAAGAAAGCATATAATGTTCAATAATGTTGCCTAACCATTATTTTCCATTGATGATTTACTGAAGTTAAGGAGAATGTATGGGGTTTCTTTGGAGTTAGCCCCGTTGGTTAAATTTTTAATAACTAAACCTGCCGCTAGGTGGCGCCACGTGTTTTAAGCTTAACTCGACGCTAGAAAAACGGATACACCATCCACGGCTCTCTATCACTTACCCAACCAACCCAACCCAACCCAACAACTGACACAATTATTTTTAATTTTTAATTTTTATTTATGGGTTTTCTCGCGTCGAGTTAAGCTTAAGACTAGTGGCGCCATCTCTCGCGTCGAGTTAAGCTTAAGACTAGTGGCGCCATCTGGTGGGAGGTTTAGTTATCGAATATTTAACTAACGGGGCTAACTCCAAAGTTAAACCAGATGTATAATTTATTTACCAGCTTATGAAATAAATTGTAAAGCATTTTGCTAAGCTTTTTATGGTATAAGTGTAAAAGATTGAATAAATAAGTATAAAAGATTGGTATAAGTTTATACAAGGTAATGATAGAGGTAGTGAAGTTCAAGTTGACAAATTAGTAGTCAATGGTTGCAATGTGCAAGATAGAATGCAAATGGTGAAAGCAGCTGAAGAATACTGGGAGGACATTGGTGGACTGAATGAATAGGGAGTAGACGATGAACCCGTAAACTTTCTGATTGATGAACATGAGCTGCAAATGGAAGACAAAATCACTTATGAAGAGATTGTAAGTTTTTTGAAGAAGGTGAAAAATGGAAAGGCATGTGGCCCTGATAAAATCCCAAATGAGTTCTATAAATGCGGAGGAGAGAGTGTCGTCAGTATGTTGAAATGTTTATTTGATGAGATATAGAAGAGTGAAAGAGTACTGGATGACTGGAACAAGTGTAATGTAGTCCTATTGCTTAAGGGTGGACATTAGAGGATGGAAGAACTTAAAAATTACAGTCCTATTGCACTGGCTGATCCTGTATGTAAGATTTTTTGCGGTATTTTGAATGAGAGAATGAAAAATTTAGTTGAATTAGGAGTCCTGGGGGAAGAACAGAATGGTTTTAGGCAAGATAGACGTGGGGAGGATAATCTGTTTGTAGTGAGTGAAATAATTCAGCAAATGAGGAAGGATGATTAAGAGGTATATTTAGCATTTCTGGAGATTGAAAAGGCGTATGACAGAGTGGATCGGGTTAGGCTGTTTGAAATTTTGAGAAAAGTTGGGTTTAGCAGAAAAATAGTGAACATTGCACAAAGTCTGTATGAGCACACTAGCGCTATCTGCAGGTTAGGAAATTTGGAAACAGGGCGAGTGAGGAGTGAGACAGGGCTGTACTCTGTCTCCCCTGTCGTTTGGATTGTACACAGAAGAATTAGTAGTTCGACTGAGAATGAGTGGCTTAGGACTGAAAGTTGGGAAAGAGAGACTGAGTTTGTTGTATGCTGATGATGTGGTTGTGGTTAGTGAATGTGGACATGAACTACAAAGGATGATTGGCATTGTGAATGGATATAGTACAGATTTCAAGATGAACTTTGGTGCCAATAAAAGTAAGGTTATGATCATAAATAGTGATGAGACTGATAGAGACAGACTGTGGAATATTGGAGAAATCAGAATAGATAGAACAAAAGAATACAAATATCTAGGTTGTATGATTAGTGAAGATGGATGCACTAGAACTATGGGTGAGAAAGTCGCAAAAGCAATGCAGTGGAGTGGACAGTTAAGTAGTGTGGCCAGATACAGAGCAAACAAGTATGAATGTGTGAGAGGAATGTGGAAGTCTGTTGCTGTACCTAGTGTCATGTATGGCATGAATGCTCTTGCCTGGAATGGAAGGGACCTTGAAAAGCTGGATGCAATTCAAAATAACGGACGTCTAGCATTGGATGCTCCAAAATGGACAGCTACAGAAGCCATTAGAGGTGACCTAGGGTGGAGCCTATTTTCAGAAAGAATGATGAAAGTTGTGTTGAATTATAAGGTAAGAATTGAGAGAATGCAGAATAGCAGGTGGGTAACGCAAATTTTTGAATGGAATCTGAGTGTGTGCTATTGGGAGAAAGTGTGTTGGAGGCATGCGAGGAAGTTGAGTATGCAAAAGATTATTCGTGTCAGAATTGGGAGACCTGTGGATGACTGGCTTTTAGTGAATGTCGGAGGTGAGGGACCAGAGTGGGACTGTTAGCGGTGGAAAAACGATTGAGAGGCAAACAAAAGAGTATGGATTGAATAAGTGGAAGCTGTGCATGGCGCGAAAGCCAACACTAATCTGGTATATGCAAAAGGAAGTGCCTAGGTGTAAGATATTCTATGATGGTAGTTTTGGTAGCCAGATCTTGTTTGCTGTGAGGTGTAAGTCATTGAGCATGAATAGGCGTACATGGAGGTGGAATGAGAATAATAATAGATTATGTCAGCAGTGTGATAGGAGAGTGGAAGAAACAATTGAGCATTTTGTGCTGGAATGTAGTAAGTATGAACAAGAGAGAGAAAGTTTCATGAATGTGGTGTTTGAGCAGTATGGAGAGAGTGAGTGGTATGCCAGATGTGCTGAAGATGATTGTGGTATGCGCTGTATTGTTGGATTAGATCAGGAGTGTAATTTGAGTATCATTGAAGCGTTGAAAGTTTTCCTTGTANATGAGTGGTATGCCAGATGTGCTGAAGATGATTGTGGTATGCGCTGTATTGTTGGATTAGATCAGGAGTGTAATTTGAGTATCATTGAAGCGTTGAAAGTTTTCCTTGTACGTGCCTGGAGTAAAAGACAGTGACTGGAATGAGCCAGTCATGTACAGTGGGCTGTAATGACCCATTATGCACAAAGAGGGTCTCTTGACGTACTGGTTATCCCAGTGATGCCGTCTAATGGGAGTTTGTGAGAAGGATTGGTGGATCCTTGGTAGTTTATTGGACAAGTCTGGTACACAGGGGCTGAACTCTTTTTTTTTGTGTGTGTGTGAGCATTGAGGAGGGAATTGTAGGCCGTTACAAAGGCCCCGACACTGTTGGCCCTCAATTTCAAGTTCAAGTTATTTGTGAAGGTGAGGACAATAATTGATTTTCCAATTTTTGCTGCCTAAACATAATTAATTAGATCTAAATAAACAACTTTTTTCTATGCACTTTTTGGGGGAAATGAGTATTTAATGAGTTATAGCGGCATGTTCATTTTTGTCTCTGATGACGGATGCGCTTGAATAAACGGCTACTAATCGATTTTTGAATTTTTGTTGCTTGAATCACGGTAATAATATTGAAATAAACTACTTTTCTTCTATACACTTTTTGCGGCAAATAAGTATTTTACAATTTAGAGCGGTAGGTTTAGTTGTTGCGCGATTTAGCTGTTAAGAGTACGTTTGGGTACTTCGTAATTTATTATTTGCCGACTCCGTAGAGCCTGCTGAGCCTGAACCCACTTCTAGGATCTTTTTGTTAATAACACAATGGAAATTATCACCCAAAAATAACTTGTTCTAGCGGTATGTTGACTTTCATCTTAGATGGTAGGAATGCGCTTGATCATTCGAGCGTGCCGGAAGGGAGAGTCCATTGTAGTGTTGCCATCAGACGCGCTCGATGAATTACTTCCCGCTTCAAACACTAGAGTTGCGGTAACTAATTTACTGCTATAACTCGTTAAATACTCATTTGCCCCCAAAAGTGCGTAGAAGATAAACTGTTTATTTTGATTTAATTAATTATGTTTAGGCAGCAAAAAGGGGAAAATTGATTACTGTCCTCTCCTTCACAAATACCTTTTTTATTTATTCTAGTAATTCATTAGCCAAACTGTTGTTAAAAGGGTATTCAAGTGTGGGTTATATATGTGCACTTGAACCTTTAGTTTACCATGACTTGAACTGATAGCTGTCAAAAACAGATATCTACTCAATCAATTTATGCTCTAAACATTCTACAGGAAAGCTAAATTATTGAAATATTTATCGTGTATTTGTTAATGCTGAGAAGCTACTAATTGATTTTCAAAATTTCAAAATTTTATTGGTTGAATCATGGTTATTACATCAAAATAAACACCTTTTCTTCTACGCACTTTTTTGGGCAAATGAGTATTTAACGAGTTAAAGCGGTTGGTTACTTACCGCAATTCTAGTCTTTAAAGCGGGAAGAAATAGTTTTGAGGGGGAAACAACAATAGACTCTCCCTTCCAACGCACTCGAATGATTATTAGGTTGCATAAGTTACGTTACCTAAACAATTGAATTTTAACCATTGAACTAACCTGCGCCTAATATTTGTGAATTGATGAGTCCTCTCCTCAAGGTTCATTTGACATTTATTCAAGCGCATTCCAGCCATCAAAGGTGAAAATTAACATATTGCTATAACTCGTTAATAACTTATTTGCCTCATAAAGTGCATGAAAGAAAAGTTGTATATTTCAATGTAATTATCATGATTAGTGATATACCCATGTATCGGTAACGGCAGGATTGGTCATTTTTACTGGTATTGGTAGCGGCAAAATTCGACCGATACCTAACCGATACTTTCCACTAATACGTATTTTATCATGAAAATGAAAGTCATAAACCGGGGAAGTAAAAGTATCTAACCTAATAATACCCGTTGTGTGTTTATTTATATATTTGTTTGGTGTCCGCTTCTCAAGAAACATAGGATGTCTGAGTGTGCGGTATCATGGAGACCGAATATCTCAGTGCAGCATTGAAAGATGGCCCTTACATGCATTGATATGTTTGACATTTTATCAGGATAGCTTTGGTTAAGATAGGTTAGGACAGGACAGGAAAGGTTAAGTGATGTTGATGGAATTTTTTCACGGGTCCACCTAGCTCAACGATGACATAGTCCATAGAATTTCCACGGGCCCTGCTACTCCCTAAAAATACCCTTGGTTTATATGTTTGGAGTTTGTTTCTTCCAATAATTCTCTGTCACGCTCATAAATGTAGCCATAATGACCTTATCTGTGATACGAGTTTCACCAGTGCGCAAGTACAAAAACATTTTTTACCACGGGTGCTGTTATGATAAATATATTTGTTAGTCATCCACGTCTGGAAAATTTGTTCAAGAAAGGTATTGAATCCCGTCAATTTTGGCGGGCCGTGCACACTAGTAATCAAATAAAGAGCCTATTCATACCTAGTAAATGAGTTAGCTAACTGTGGAATTATAGCGTTTAATCAGGCCCGCTAACTGAATTTACTACTTATAACTCCCGATGAGTCACCTACGGTCAGTGAGTGAAAGCTATGTAGCATGAATAGTTGGACACAGTAAAAAAACAGTAGCAACATAAAATTGTTAGACTTTTACAACTAAAACAGATATAGTTTGACCCAATGTCCATTTCTTAATGTATGTGACAGGCTAACAAAAATTAAACCAAATAAAGTCAAAGGTGCTTTTTAAAGTTTTTGTTGATTTAATATAGAAGAAGCTGAAAATTCTATTTTAATTCAGCACGTAAATTGCCAAACATTACAAATTTTGCATCTGTCTTTTATTTTAAGATGTTTGAAAAATTCACGAACAATCTTATAGTTGGTTGTGTATTTGCATATCTTTTTGGTTTTGGGGCCTATCAAATTTTGATGTTTTTTTTGGTCAAATTATGTATTTTAGTGTGAAAAAAACACAAAAATGATGACCATGTTGTGGAGAAATTATTCGTTAAGTGTTACTAACCTAATAAAGGGCATAATTTCAAACTCCTCACTGTTAATCATGGTGAAAACTTGGTGGACCCTGCAACAGGTGCACACACTCAAATGCTTGAGAGTGCATAGCATACTCTAAAAATGGAAAAAACATCATGGAGGCACTTCACCGACAAATGGACTCGTTTCTGTGTGAATTTGTGTCGCGGAAACGTACCAAGAAACTGCAGTATTTTCATAAAATAATATTGGACATCAGCAAATTTGAGGCCTAAAAAATAATTTCACCACAAAATTGTTATCATGTTTGTGTTTTTCACTCCAAAATCCATACTTTGGCAAAAAGAACACGTTAAAATTTGATAGGCCCCCAAACTGAAAAGAGCCGTGTTTGCTTCTGTATACTGTGTGTGTTAGTACATACGTATACTACTTGCGTTCACGCTACTATTTCTGAGACTAAATGCTACCTTATATTACTAGTTAATGCCTGTAAATGTAGAAAAATAATTTTAATTAATTCAGTTGGATAATAACCTCAGTTGGCAAATGAAGATTGCTGAACAGTGAATACTTGTTTGTTCACACATGCTGATAACGGTATCATTCAAAATAAAGCGGAAAGATGACGCAATCGAAAAACTTTATGCGGGAAATGAATCAAACGATATAGTTAACATAGCAAGAGTAGTTTTATCATTCCTAATTGAAAACTCTATGGTCAATATTGTTATGTTATTAGATATGTTAGTAAATAAAATAATAACACATATGTAGGGCTTATAATGATTTTATTTTAATATAATTGTAAAAGTATCGGTATTGGTAGTAGTATCGGTCAAGATTTGATTAGTCGTTAGTTTTAGCCTCCCTACCCGCAGCAACAAATGCGATCCAAAGAGAGGAAGGAGGAAGGCACCATTTAGTATGGAGTTTACACGGCCAAGTTTACAACTAGCTGACTCCAAAGAGATAAATGTGCTGCCATGGCTTTCAATGAGTCCTGATCTCAATCCCATTGAAAACTTGTGGCAGGAACTAAAAGTCAACATCAACAAGGAGCTCCAAAGAATGTTCAGGAATTGAAACACATTGCCATTGAAGAATGGAACAATATTTCATCTGAAACTACAAAAAAAGCTTGTCAAAAACAATAATAAAAGGCTTTTAAATGTTATAAAGATGAAAGGTCACAATATTGATCATAAAAAATGTACTCAAATGGTAGATTCACCTCATTAAAGTGTAATATTACTTACTGTATGAATAATTTTGTCTTACTGTATTTCTGAAGTTCAGCTTGTTAAATCTTTCAAAAATGATATTTTGTTCTAGAAACTTCGTGGCAACCCTTGTGGCAACAAGGGTTTTTGAGTTATTCTAGATAGTTTTGAAAGACGAAGGGTGTACAAATAATTTTGTCGCTAACTGTAGTGCTTACTACTAGTTTGTGCCAGTGAAGGCATTAGTTTTTATGCTGATAATTTATATCATTAAGACAATACTGCTAGTAACAGTCAAATAGGATATTTCTATAGATTTTCAATTTGGTTCACTTGTACATATATTATTAATAAAATTACCATGTATTAAAAATTTCCAGCTGTTGCAGCAAATCTCTTACAAAAAAAGCATTAATATCCATTGCATTGTTATGGTCTGTAAGAATTAATTATCATTAATATTTCCTGTCATACTGCACTTCAGTGCCCAGTCTCTATTCCATTTGTGTTGCTGATTAGGTATTTACATCTTGACTATATATGTTTTTTGCTTTATCTGCATATTGAGAAATTTTGCGAAATGCATTTCCAGATTCTTTTGCAAATTACAGTTTGTACGAACGTGCGGGAATAAGGCAACAAGTTAATCATGGTGCTGGAGACGGTGGGCAGCAGCAAGGCGAGCAACATACGCTCTCTCCTCATCCGAGCATGGCGGGAGAGGTGGTCTGACATGCAGTGGGGCATACACATCAAAACTGTGAGTTTATTTCTCTTTTTATGTTTTCAGTAATTTACTGGTACTAATTTGATTGTTGGTGCCTTGATATTCTATGCCAAAATAGTTCTGGTCATGCACCAAAATAATGTTTGGTTTTTCAGGCATTGAAATTAGCTTGTAGTACTGTTCAAATTATTTTTTGTCTTATAATTGTATTTGAGATGAAGCACTCTGGATTGTCATCACTCAGCATGTGAGCATTCCATATTTCAAATGTAAAGCACAATTTCAGTCACAAAAGAGTGAAAATTCCTGTGAGGAAAACTCATTCCTGATTCAAAAATGCTGTTATGGTTTACAAAGATGCAGGAAGTTCTCTTTTTATAAGTTTATGAGCCCATTGGGTCAATGGCATTCTCTTCTCAGTCAATTTAGACTTGAATGAAAATGCCTTCATTGTAATTTAATGAGCAAAAGAACAAGCCCCTGCACAAATGAGAGAATTGAATGAATCTGCTCCCTCTATAATGCCCTTCCCTCCATGTGAGTGAGGACGTCTGGGCTGCAGTAAGAACAAATACAACAGTGCAGCACAAAAAAAAGAACTCCCAGCATTTTATAATTCTAACATGTTATAGTTGATAAAAACTTGATTGGATACAAAAAAGTCCAGTAAGTTTTAGCCCAAACTAAACTTCAGCAGGAAAATACTGGGATTTGAGTGTGCAGAATATCTGAGCCATATTTAGCGCACCACAATGAAGTGCAGCTTGGGCCCATGTAACAGTGGCACTCGTGCTGGGCAATGCAGCTGGTGCTCTCAAGTAGGCAAGTGTTGCTGCATTTTGACTTGCAGCAGCTGGGACGTTTCAGGATCATTGATTGGGAGCTGTGAAGAGTTTGAATGTGCTGCAATGCAAATATTGAGTGTAGAGATAAATGCCTCCCAGCTTTTGTAAGGTTTTCTACATTTTCAGTAAAGTTGAGGAAGACAAGTAGCAAATGCTGCTCATAAGTAAATGTTGCAGTACATAATTTGCTATCATTCTCTGTATTTTTACAGACCATCCTAGTGAGATTGTCAATATTTTTGTAATTATGTGAAAAGATCTTGGGTGGTGCAAAAAGAACACATGGATTTGATTTGCATAGTATTAGTGGTGGGAGTGGAATGGCCTGGTATAATTATAACTAGTAAAATTGTACGAAGTCAATTAAACTAGTTTGAAATCCATGCATTCTTTTTGCAACACACTGTAGTTCACAGCTCCAAGTATACCAACTTCTCCAACCTAGGAGGGATGTGCAAGACTTAACTAGGTGCATTTACATTTAATGCATTTGAATTTCTTGAAATGATTAGTATTGGTAAGCATGTAAAATATAGTTTGTTTTTAGCAGAGGATTAAAGTGCATTTTTGAATTATTTAATATCTAAAAATGTAAAGACATCACTTGAGAGGACTTCAAGGTCACTTGAAATATGGGGGAAACTGTCCCATTTATCTATTTAGTATGTGGAATTTTTAATGCTATTTTTCTGTGAGATGTAAAGGAATTTCAATTTGCTGTTTACAAATGAAGAATATGTTCATCTAGGTGCTGCCACGGTACATTAGTGGCGACATCTACCACTTGTCAGACTGCATACTGCAGCAGGCTCTGTTGGGGCCCTTACCAAACCACCTGATCCTGTCATACCTGCGGCACTCCCTCGCTGCCCACATCGTCTCGTACGGAGGCGTGCTGGAGAGCATCAGCAAGTACGACTCGCTCCACAAGTCCCACTGCGTGGCGGCGCTGCTCGAGCTCCTGGCTTCCACCCCAAAGAAAGTGACGTGCCGCGGGAAACCTGAAGACTGCCTCATGTTGGCAACCGCGTTGGTGGCCGCCGTGCGGTGGCTGCTCAAAGTTGTGCTGCATGCCACCAGTCGACCACAAGCACCAGAACAAGTGGCCAACCTTAAGACGGCTCTCCACTTGCTGCAAGAGTTTCTCCAGTGCCAGTTTTTGAAAGGCCTGCTTTATATTGCCAGACTTGAGGACCCTGCTTTGTGGAACCAGGTGCTCAGCATTGTGTCTGAGATTGAGAACAAGCACACGTCATCATCTTATGCAGCTCTTCCTGAGTTCCAGGATACCTTCCACAAAATCTTCACTGATCTCAGGACCCTGAATCCAGTGAGTCCAAGCGAGCCCACAGTTCGGTACAACCCTGCCGTCACGCCGCTCTGCTACGGCCTGCACGCCCGCATCATGGTGGAGGCTGTGATGCACTCGACGCAGAGCAGCCAGTCTCTGGCCGCACAGCTGGTGCTCTACCGCCAGCTCAGAGGCTTCACAGAGAAAGGCCTCTACCTCGAGCTACTGGTGAGCTGCTTCCTGGGCCTGGGCAGTGAGCAGGAGTTCCCTCACCAGCACCTCCAGTGGGTTGGCTTCACTTTCATCAAACTGCCAATCGTGATCCAGCACATCCACTCGGGCCTGAACGGCTTCACTTGTTCTTCTGTTTGTTCTGAGGCGCTCATTGCGGCGGTGCGCGAGTTTGTGTTGCGCACGAGCCTGCTGGATGTGGCCGACCGCAGGATGAACTGCAACTGCCTGGAGTATCTGCTCCACGAGCTCGTGGGGCGCACCTCGCTGCTCTCTGAGCAGGACGCTGCCGCCGCCATTGCCCTCCGCAAGGAAGACCCCATGGCGGTCTGCGTGTTCCCAAGCATGGTAAAGGATGGCACCAGCTCCCATATGGCCATCCCTGATCTTATTCTCCGAGCCCAGCCCACGGTATCCAACATACTCAAAAACCTCAGCAATAAAAATCAGGAGTCCGTCTTGCCGGTTATGAATTTACTTATCAGTGGCAAGAGTAGAGATCTGCTCCTGACGGCAGCTGCTGCTTCTGGTAAATTGTTCATTTATGCTCAGAAATTCGTCAAGTTCAACCAGCAGAGTCTCGAACCTCAGCCTGGAGAGACGGAAGCCATGGCGAAAAATCGCGCGTTCATGTTCGACTTGACGTTCCTGCTGCTGTGCCACATTGCCCAGGTGTACGGGGTGGATGTCGTGGTGGGGGAGGAGAGGGAGACGTTTGTGGAGACCTGGATGCGCTGCAACATGCCCGAGAGAGGACGTCACAAAGTCATCATCCCGCAGTGCCGCTCGGACACCTCCCATTTGATTGAAGTAATGCAGCAGATCAATGCCCCCGACATGACAGCAAAGTATGGCAAAGCTCACCTAGCAAAAGTATGTCGCGCGTCACCGCACATCATGCAGAAGCTCACGGCGGAAGTGATCCAGGGCTCGGTGTCGCTGCCAGTGGCCACCGAACTACTGGATCGCATGTGTTCCCACCTCTGCTCTCTGCCCATCTGCATAGCTGCCTGGACTTGTTCCTATCTGCAGGAGGTGTCTTCTGCCCACGCTGCCACTGTGAACGCTCTCCTGTGCCACCTGCAGTCTAACTTCTCGAACCAAGAGCCAAGTCTGACCCTAGGAAGCTTCAAAGATCGAGCGTTGCTCATGTCCGATATTATTGAGAACATGGTCAAAATTACCAAAGAAAGCATAGTTCCAGACTTCAAGGAAGTAAATTCCCAAAGCTCATCGTTCTATTCGTTTTTCTCTGGAAACATTCTGGGAGAAATGGATCCTTCGGAATGCTCTTCTTCCAATGACCATAACTTGAGCGAGGAGCTGGACGAGGCTTGGAAGAACATGTTCCGCCAATGCGGGATCCTCACTCACTCGAGCCTGTGGACGTTCGAGAGACTGCTGCGACTCGGTGGCCATAAATGGTTCGTCCTTCGTCTCGTGCACTGCGCCATGGAGAGCGTGTTTGAGACGGACCTCAATCGCGCCATGGATCTCGTGTACGGCATCTTCCAGATGGACCTCCAGCAGTGCTGCACCACGCTGCTGCTCGACGCGTTTCCCTGCTACCTCAGGGAGCCTGGCAGCGCTGCTCTGCTCAGCCACCGACGCATCGGGGCCCTGGCTAGGTTGTCGGTGCAGGTGCTCGTTGCAGCTTGGGCTGCCGCTGTCCCTCCTCCTCTCCCTGCTGCTGCTGCTGTTGGTGACGCAGCTACGAGTGCACAGAACACCGCACCGAACCCGTCTCGTAAGAGGACCTTTGCTGTGATGAGCGAGGAAGACTCGGACGAGCGTTTGCTCCGCCGTATGGGCACGCTCGCTCTCGACCCGTGCTCCCTGTCTGGCATAAGTCGGGAGGGCGTCGCTCTCATGGTGGCCGTGCAGAGCTTGCTGAACTCGCTCCTGAACGCCCTCCCTAACGGGGTCGTCAGTCCCGTGAGCGAACTCGTGGTGGCCCTTCTTCAGGAGCTGCTCGCTGCTCCCGTGCTGCTGTCGCCGCTGCTCACCTTGCTGCCACCCAACCTGCTCTCGGTGCTGCTCGCCCTCTACCCCCCCACCACCTTCACCCCCAGCAACCTGCTCTCTCTGGCTCTCCCCACCCCTTCCCCCTCCCTGCCGTCTCCCCTCACCCCCTCACAGGAGGCAGCGGCGCGCCGAGCTGCCGCCAAGTTCCTCTGCACGCACAGAAACTTCACGTTGGCCGCCGAGAGCACTCAGCACCAGGCCGCCATTGGTTGAACTCGCCGCCACTACGGTGGGTGTCGAGAAAAATGGTGACTCGAGTAAAAATGGGAACTGTGTTCGGAAAAGATAGGAATTATGTTAAGAAAAATAGAATTTCGAGCAAAATAGTAATTCGAAAAGAATAGAAATTCGAGAAAAATAGTAATTCGAAAAGAAAAAGTAATTCATGAAAAATAGTAATTACAAAAAGTAGTAATTTTGTTAAGAAAAAAAGTATTTTTTTTTCTTGAAAATCGCCATCCCCACCCTAATGTACACAAATTAAGAGTTGCTACTTGAATGAGTGCAGGCCGCAGCTGTTCAAAACTCCAATTGTTCGCGTTTGTATTCACCTCCACGCGGTCATTGCAGCTAACCTGGAAATTTTTACTGCTGATGGCGACTTCTCAAACCAAAATTGCTACCTTATTCTCTTAGATACTGGCGGTTACTGAAAATGTGTGAGGGCCCGAACTGCGAGTTAGGTAGGCCTTCTTTTTGTCGAAAGAAACTGTTTTTTGTTGTGTAAAGACCCACCTTTTTCGGTTCACTGCTGTCCTGTTTTTCAGCTCCTACTACTTTCTTCTTCAACTTTGATCTTGTTTCATAATCTTCTTTCTCAACTTACTGATTCTATGCCCTTTCTGCATGGATTCCGCGTTCCCTTAACTCCATACTAAATGGTGCCTTCCTCTCTTTGGATCGCCTTTGTGGCGGATAGGGAGGCTTAAACTAACTAGTAATCTAATCTTTGTGAGTAATATGTATTACGAAGCTAATTGTATAGTTCTTTTATATTAGCGTTCATAATACCCTCTAAGTTGTACATTGTAATTTTTTTAATACGTAATTCCATTCTGTTGGTGTCTCGCCTGTTGTAAGGTCGATGATGTTACGCTGAAAGGCTTTCAAGTCTCCTGTGTGCCCCTGAAGTTTAAGGCTTTTTTGCCGTCATTTCCCATTGCCTGACTGCGTGGTATATGTTGTCACAATTTTATACGTATTCCATAGATTTATTTTCTGCTCATTGACGATCCTACTTCATGAGGGGCAGGATTTTGTGTTTGGTCATGATGTTCAAAATTTTTCAGGTTTCTTTGTTAATAATTAAAATTTGGGCATAGACGTTTTTGTCGACCCTGTTTGTGGTGGTCAAATGGGGGCGCAGTCTTCGTAGACCTGCGCCAAAATGTCCTGCTGCTGTCACGTCAGCGTCACACTCTATTCGATTAGTTTTGCTCGGTCAAAATACTGTATCATGTGTTTTTCGAAGCAGCGTTTTTTATTTTAGGCGCATAAATGAATCAAACGGCAAGTGTAAGTATTTTGTACATAAGTTGGCGGAGAGCTTGCGTTGGGAGCGACCAAAACAGATCTTTTTCTATGTTGATTTGATGTGAATGTCCAAGTCGAAGTGTACAAATGTTCATATTTCTTCAGTAAAATATTTTTGTGAGACTTCGTTATTGCTGTCCTCAAGGTGAACTGAAATAACAGTCGAGCAGTTTCGCATGTGAAGGATCGTTAATTTTTTCAGCTAAAAGAAAACTGCGTTTGAAATTCTGTAATTCGACCCTGTTCCACTTAATGATTGGTGTTGAGAATTTACGAATTTAGCAAGAAAACGGCCAAGACAACTTGCGGTTGAGCTCTGCTCTTGTCCACGGCAGGAAGAGAAGCATAGGCCGCGTATATCGCTATCTTGTGAATCATTTATAAAAGTTTGAAAACTGCAATACCGAAATACCGAGGCGCTTCGGTGAGGGTTGAGAGGGTTCATCTCTCAACTGACAAGTCAGTGTTGCGATCTAATTTGCCAGTACTGTTCCCTTCTTATTCCGAGTAGTTGGTTAAAATTTTAGAGAAGGATTTTACAGTAACTTCTCTGGCATCTCACTTGTCAGGATTATATACTCTTGGTTTCGGGAAATGCATTGTTCATCCAAAAATTGAAGGCTTAGTAAATCTCTGCGAATTTCAACGATGTTCTTTCTATACGAGTGAGAGGTGTACCGACCATCTCCAGTGCCGTGCGATGTGAAGGAAGGTCGAGTGAAACACTTGGTATAGTAATAAGGTATATTCGCAGACAGACACTCCTCACGAGCGTTGCAATACAAGGCGCGCATGTGAGGCAACTCCTCACAAGCCCGGCCACTGCGCAGCCAAATGTTGCTGGGTGGCTTTCACGCACCCACCATCACTTCGACACAATGAGATCTATTTTATAGCGTGCAGTCTTCCAATTATTTTATTAGCTGATAATTTGTTCGAGTGCTACGTAAATTCAACCCCTACAAAAGAACACATAATCCGGGGAAAAATATGAGTGGTGTTGCCTTCTGATGCTCACGCACCG